>VZSE01014922.1:8370595-8420579 GCA_013398275.1 Promerops cafer
TCCTCTCCTCTCCTCTCCTCTCCACTCCTCTCCTCTCCTCTCCTTTTTCTGTCAAAGAAACTGATGTTGAATTTGTCTTGAGGGAACTTGATATCAGGAGGATAAAAAATAACCCCATAGTATACAGGCTGTGGGTTATGTCTTTTCTCAGGGGTGAAAATTTGTTCAGAGAAAACAAGAAAAACCAACAAGGAATGATGGGTGGAATGAGACAGACAATCAAACCAATCATGAAAATAATGATTTTTATGCCAGCAGGATTCAGTGTCATGGATGAAATGTTGCTATAGATGAAACATTTGAATAAATGAAGGAATCCCTCCCTAGCTTTCATAGGAGGTGATATCATTACTAACTTACAACTTTCACAGTGTAGATCATGAAGAATTCTCACTCTGAGCAGTCTTAGTCAGTAGTTAGAAAACAATCCTCAGCTCTGATGGAAACACTTGTGGATAAACACCTCCATTTGTCTAGATGGCAGCCCCAGCTGAGGTGAATTGTATGTTTGTTTTAGAGGGGAAAACACACACTGCCAAAAGCTGCACTGGAGCACAGGAGTGTTTCACCACTGGAGCACATGTGTTACACCCCCCTTCAAGAAGGCACTCCTTCCTGCATAAAATGCTGACAGAATATGAGAGAACTGAGAATCTCCTAATATTTAATCCACCTATTCTATGAATCTTTGCTAAATCAAGACCTGCCTTTGTGAGGAAGAGACAAAAGATTATGCGAGTGATGGCTGACAAAGAGCAGGCTGTGAACTATAATGCAGTGAGATCATCCTTTACTCTGAGAAATAGCCAAGCTCAGACTTTTCACCCATACAGGGTGGTTCTAATTTTAGCACATCTGCTTTGTCTTGGCTTTCTTCCACCCTTTCCACCTGGGGATTCTGCTATCCTTCATTCTTCTGATGTGTAAACACTGGATGTGGTGCTTGTGATAGCAAGAAGCAAACCAGTCCCTCAGGAGGTCCTTCATACTCCTGCAAACCCAGGTTTCACAGGAACACCTAGTCCTCAGGTAGCTTCACTCACAAGCAAATATTCCATGGTTTCTTACGATGGCATGCGTGCAAAGAGCTGCTGATTGATAGTCTAGGAGCCAGAAATATTTTTTAAATTTTGTGTCCTTAAGCTTCCTAGGCACTTAGATTTTCTTATTCCTTCACTATTAAGATACATAGCTCAGTATGACCAAAAAATAAAACCACCTTCTGAACAAATCAGATCAGTTGTATGAATAAAGTGTCCAATGACTTCTTGTGGAGATACATTCAGAATAATATTAATTTTTTTCACTGTAAAAAGAAATATATTATTTCCTAGCTTACTCATGAAGGATGACAAATTGGAATGCAATTTTTTTTTTTAAAAAAAAGGAGATTAAAAAAAAGAAAGCAAACAGTAATCCTGGCTGTTATTGAACTGTTTTTGAAATCTATGATAAGAGAACATTAAAAAAAAGGTCAGTTCCTTCATACATATATGGCTTAAATAGAGAATGTACTTTTTTTTTCCCCGAAAGGAAAATCTTGCATTCCTTATTTGCATTCACCTAAGGGTGTATCAAGCAATGCCTCTAGAAAGTTTATTTAAAATAAAACATAGTTGGCTTGGCACATGTTCACTAAGCCAAGCAAAATATGCCTAGGACATTTGATATCTTAACCTTCATGCTACTCATTAAGGTAAGTTAAATGTTCTTGTCTGCACATGAGATTTGGCAATGACCCATAAAACTGAGGTTAATTAGTTTGCCTCTGTAGCAGCCCTCCTGCATTAATAGTGACGCATGTGATGAGCCTTTGTCAGAATCACAACTGAAGGTTCATATACAGCTCGTGTCACTACTCTGCGTGATGTGTGTTGTGCTAAGGAAGAGCACTGCAAGAAAAACAGCATTCGAGTGTGTATGTCTGTATCTATATATATATTTTTGAGGAACTTCAGTTACCATCAATTCTCTGGTACTGAAACATTCAAATGACAGAAAATTTTTCTCTCTGGGGGTGTCAGCTGTCCCTTGCTCTGCCAAGCTGCTCTTACATCACACCACAATGACAAGATGGTGCGGATGCTGAACCAGGCTTCTTCTCCAAACTGGGAACTGAGGTGGGCTCTAATGTGGATCATTTCCATTCTTACTTTTCCTACAGCTGGTTTTAGTGTTCTCTGGACCAAGATATGTCCTTTTTCAAGGTCTTTCACATCACTTTTCTCCAATCCAACAGTTAAGATTTTTGGTTAATCAAGAATGAGTGTAATGTCACTCTTCCCTTGATATAAAGATCCTTGCCACATAACTCCCCTTCAAGCTGCTTAAATGCTATTGCTCCTATTTCACAGATTTAGATACTGTGGCACAGAAGAACAGCACAAATGTGTGGAGGTCATGTACAAAAAAGCAGTAGCTAATTCCAGGGAAAAGAAAAATATCATTTTTTTATTGTCCTCTATACCTTATTATTTACATGATCAAAGAGTCCTCACATTTCTAGTAAGTCTCTCTTGGAAGCCATTTCAGAGCTGGAGGGAAACATATGAGAAAAAATCCCTGCTTTTACGGAGAAAGACCTAATAAAGTGTTATGAACTCTAGAGTGAAGAAAACTCCATTACCCAGATCTTTTGAAAGCTTACTAGTTGAGCAGTGGGCTAAGTGGAGACAATCCAAAGCAGCAGTGGTAAGTGGTTTGAAAAGGAATAGAGATATATTTGTTCAAGAGAAAAGACATGGAAGAAAGGAAATAGCAACAAAGGAATGCTAGAAAAGAGCTGGTGAACTATTCTTCTAATAACCATGCATGACATGAATCAGCCTCAGTCTTTAAGATGGAGCAGTTAGAGTTTAGAGTAAATAAATTTAAAAAGTACCTTTAACCTGAAGAATAACTATGGTAAAGAAAAAAGACCAGTAGAAATCTCTAAATGTAACAAATTGATGGTCTGCATTTGGACACCTGAGTTTCGTGGCTCTAAGGTAGTTATGCCCAAACTTCCATTTCATCCAATGAAAATGGAGAGATACTCAGCAGAGTAAAGGACTCCTTCGGTGTCACTATGGGTCTCTTTGGGTTCTGTTGCCTGTTTTGACTAGATCTCAGTAGATGGTAGGAGGAGCTCATAGGTGTAACGAGCGTGTAGTCACCTGGTTTAGAAGGCATCAAATATGGAGCTGACTCCTACCCAATCTACTCCTTCAGGAAAAGTTAGCAACACTGAAACAAACCCTGCAATGATAAGTAAATTAACTTCATGAGTCACCCATATCTACTTAAAGTCCCAAGACTGTAATTTAACATTGATACTGCCTCTAAGGCCCATTTGTTGTTTTATGCATCTGCAATATTTGCTGTGGTCTGCATGCACTGANAATCTGCAATAATCATTCTTTGTTGGACAGCTTTGCTGTGGTCTGCATGCACTGATCCTTTGGGTCACTTGTACTGAAATCAGGGACTACCAGTGCTTACAACTGCACAAACATAAGTATGCACATTCGTGGAGAAGTGGGACATGTCCCTGATGAAAAAATAATGGCCATTGCAGCATTTTTTCAGAAGATTCAATTAACCAGTGCACAAGGCCTCAGTCTTGTGAATAAAAACCAGAGACCTTTCCACTCGGGCTGATCAAAGAGACCAAAACGCCAACAAGCACAAAACATCGGCAAGCAATTTGGGATCTGGAGGAGATTTCTAAGAGGAAGGTCAAACTCCCTGAGGTTTCTCTGCAGGTCATGTGAGGGCATCACCCCTGCAGGATCTGCTGTCTGCAAAAGTTCCATGCACCAGCTCCACTTAGATGTACAGATTTTTTCTTTGTTTCACATCATTTTTATTGGGGGTGGCTTTGTCAAGGCACGAAAAGCCCCTCTTGACTGACGGGTCAGTTCAGGTTTTGCTCCTCCTCTACATGTACCATCAAAAGGGGGAACCTACAGAGAAGTTGTGGGAGTAAGTCTGGATTTGGAATCATGCCGCTTACAGCTGCTCCCAAGACACTTGTGTAAAATTGGAGTGGGAGTACCTAATTTGTGTTTAATGATAGATGCTCTAGAGAAACTGTTCCACATTTTTCATCTTGATTTTTAAGAATCATTTTTCTAGAAACATCAAGGTTGTCTTTAACAACATATACAATTAATATCAGAGATGCTTTATTGTCTTAAACACTGAACCTCATAGGATGTGAAAAGGGCCATTCAGAGCAGGAGTAGTTTCAGTCTTTCGGGAGCACATGAGCTTTTATTACATTTAAGGGAAGTCAATAAAAATGGTATTGTTTTCTACTGAAAATCTTACAATGTTCAGAATAGACGTAATTACTGTAGATGCCACTCTAGAAAATGGAAATTAGCACCTCTCATTATGATGAACTGCTCTGAAGAGAAATTCCTTCGTGCTTATTTAGCATAAAATGGACAGTCTATTTGCAGCTGTGCTTTCTTGTGTCTCATCAAGACAATGGGAATTAATTAAAAAATACTGAAGGAACTGCAGTTCCTTCACACTTGTGGGGTTATGAGGCTGCCTTTTAGCTTTTACTACTTACTGCTGCAATGTGTGATATGAGCTATATCAACTTTGTTTTATTTTAATTCTGGCAATTAGTATCCCAAATTACCCCATCCTTGGCTGCATGTTCCATTTAGGCATCTGCTGTTTTGAAAGAGAAACAAGGCCAGATCACACAGGAGGTCTTGGAGACTCCTTTCATTTAGCTTTTGTCTACGAAACATAGCTAGAATTGCAACCAAACTGATAACCCAGCATTTATAAGAGTCATGACCCTTTATGAAAGTGTCTAATCTCAGTTAACTGAGACATGTTGCAAAGTTTGTGGCAATGAAAGAAGGAAAAAGCTTTTTCCACACAATTCTTGTAGGAAGGACATGTTATCCAATTGTTTCCTCTATGCTGTTGTCCAAACGAGCATAAAACAATATATGTAGCACGTGCTGAAGGGAGGAACTGCAATGTACTGCTAGTCCTTTGTTTTGGCTGGATAGCAAATGGTTTGATGATTCAATACCTGAAGCCACATTACAAAATCTTGGCAGCACTTGATGACTAACAGTCTAATGCCAGGTGTGAAAGGAGATGTATTTTTTATCACCCAGTTGGCTGTGTAAGGAGATCACAATCTTAGTGCCTGCTTACCCTGCAGGTCTTGAGATATAGAAGGATGATTATAGGTCTGCCAGTTCGGGTTTTTATGCCTTCCCAGTATAATTTTGGCTTCAAAAATATTTAGCTCATCCTGCAGCATGCTGGGAATCTGGGAATTGGTAGAACAGCACTCCCTTGTCATTTTTCATGATACTTGTTATTGCTGATGCATGTATATTTAATATAAAAAAATTTATCTTCAAAATATTTACAAAAATATTTACAAAATTAATCTTAAAAGTAACGCAGTTGATCATGAAGCTAGCTGCAGGCAGTGATTACACTATGTCACAGGTACAATGAATCAACTTGTCATAAGGCCACATGAGCACCACTAACTTGCACGGGAGTGAGTGGGAGCACATCATGAAACAATCTCCTGACAGTGCTTTGTTTGTTTGAGTTGTCTTTTAGCTTAGGCAGTAGGAACTACAGGTCTCAGATTAAGGGCTCTCAAATTAAGTGTCTGTGTTGAATACACAAAATTGTTAATAATTCCAGATCCTCTGAATCCTTACATATGGCCTTTTTATCTCCTGAATGAAGAGCATGTTAGATTTACATTTCATTGTGAAACTCAGCCATGTTAGAAAGATGAGTAGTGAAAAGCAGGAGTTACAAAATAATTTGTATTACCACCCTGTCTTGTAGACATGAACATTTGTCATAGAACCATGCAATAGGTTGGGTTGGAAGGGGTGTTCAGGATCAGTCAGTTACCACCTCCTGGCCATGGGCAGGAGAACCTTCCACTAGACCAGGCTGCTCACAGTCTCATCCAACTTGCAGTCAAAGGGCAGCCACAACTTCTCTGGACAACCTGTTCCTGTGCTTCACCACCCTCACAGGCAAGAATTTCTTCCTAATATGCAATCTCAGCCTCAGTTTGAAGCCATTCCTCCTTGTCCTCCAATATGTCCTTGTCAGAAGTCCTTCTCCATCTCTCTTGTCACCCTTTTAGGTACTGGGAGGTTCTATAAGGTTTCCCCATGGGCTTCTCTTCCCCAGACTGAACAATTTCAAATTTCTCAGCCTGTCTTCACAGGAGAGGTGCCCCAGCTCTCTGATTATCTTCATGACTCTCCTCTAGACTTTCTCCAACAGGTCAATGTCCTATTTATGCTGGGGATCCCTGAGCTGAGCAAGTGATACTCTACAGTCCCGCAGTAACCTATTAGACGGATCTAACAATGGAAAGGCGTATTTTATAGATTTTAAATTTTGTTTCTTCCAAATAGCATGATGATTTTTTGTTATTTATTCTTTATTAAACAATAGTGGAGAAGACAAATATTCAGAAGAAAAAGATTTATATGGAAATAAGACCCATACTATGACAAAAAGCTTTGTACTGTCTTCTGGTGCATTAGCTCCCATAAATTTTAGTTTGCAAGGAAGGCTGGTGTCAGAGCTAAAGAACAGGAGAAAGATAGACACAACACTGGGGACTGATTTCATAATAGCATAATCTTAAGCTTTTCCTTGTTTTAATGGAATAGAAAATGAGCACAAAACAGCTCCTACAATTCAAATTTGTTCTAAAATATCAGAATGGCACCATCTGACTTTAATACTTATTGTGCTATATTTCTCTGGAACAGCTTTGACTTTGCTGTTAAATCTTCATTTAATTCTTCTGCACTGGTTCTATTTTCTATTGACTTAGATGTCTCTTTTTCCATTTTGTTACTTTTTTTGGCCTGTTTTGAAAATTTCTAGACAACTTCAGTAAAATACACATTTCTCAGGAGTATTCATGGCAGCTAATGACATGGAAAATATCAGAAAGAAGGCTTTTATGCCTTTTATTTTTCAGCTTTCTATGACTAAATCACTGCAGAACACTGAGATGAATAAGAGCTACAAGATAATATTTTCTGGTCAAAACAAGGGATGCACCTTGTCAGAGAGTTACAAGACTCCAGTCCTAAACAGAAGCAGGATAAAGCTTCCTTTCAGTAGGTGGGAGCAATGGGCAGTTGAATACTGGTGATATTATTGCTGTTTTCCGTATCTGGAAATGAAACTCGAGATAATTTTAGCAAGGAGTAATATAAAAGAAGATCTTTAATGAAGGCCTTCAGAGGCAGTTATGGAAACATGTCCAAAAAATCCCACTCCTACAGGGATGAGTAGACATTTATAGGTTTTAGGAAATTAGCATAATTGATAAAAAAGCACCAGTTAGGAGGACAAGTGGTGATGCAGTTCCCGCCCAGGTCAAGCCCCTTCTCTGGAGCCCCCCTTCAGCACTAGTTGTACCTTGTCCATGGGAACGTGTCCCGAAGTCCAGGAGTTGTTCTCGGCCTTGGTTCCCTGGAAGAACCAAGAGAGCACGGGCCCTTGTACCTGCTAGGGCTTGGAGCTCTGGAATTTGCTTTGTCTTTCTGTCTAGGGAAAGGCTATGGAAAAGTACTGGGAAAACTAGCTACTAATAAAATAGGTGACAGAGTTACAAATATATGTGTGAAGAATACAGAGAACATAGAAAAAAAGGCAAAACCCAAATGGCATCAATGTGAAAGACCGTTAGCCTATTTATAAATGTTAATCCAAATATTCTATCTTACCTTGAATGATCTCAGTAATGGCATCAGTAACTTGACTCTGTCTTGGAATTGGTGCTGCTTATGGTTATATGATTTAAAACCATTACCTGGGCTATGGAGTCCCTCTATTAATTAAGCATTTTGTAAGGACATTAATTTTAGAGTCCTCCTACAGTCCTTTTAGGGCAGTTCCTTAGTTTCCTAAGGAAAGTTTCTTAGTACACTAACAGTTCTGATCCTGAATGAGAAATTCAGAACAGAGGAACTAACTTGATGAATTTGGAGCTTGGATTTCTTTATTAAGCCAAGAGGAATGTATGACAGCCCAGCTGTTAGAAGTCTCGTCACTGTAGAGGGCTGAAACTGTTTCATTCCCCTTACTCATTCCATCTCTGTCCACTTCCCTGATGCATCAGCAAGGGTCACTAGTTGGTGGCAGCTCTGAAAAAGACTTCTTTTTTTTTTTTTTTTTAGACACCTCTCTCTTTAGCAAAGAGCTGAGAACACAGGAGACACAGGCCACCAAAATCCTGTCAGTCTCATTCACTACTGACCAGCACAACATTTGAACACCTGGTTTAGAGATCAAAGTACCACACGAGTTTTATCCTTAGTGAATCCAAAATCCATCTACTAGGAAGGAGGTTTCCTTCTCACTAATTTCTACCAGGGAAAGCTCCCATGCCTGAAGATCTGACGCTGGGATTTTTCCCCTGTATGGATTGCACTTTCAGGGTCTGACTCCTATCTCTCTGTCATTGGCTAAAAATCTCATTATTCTGTTTGAGTCCATGTGACAACTCCAGATTTTCAAGGAATGGATGAGAAGGCAGCAGATAATTTTTACCTTAATTTTACCTTACATTTCTCCTTGAAAGCAAAATGTGGAGGTTATGCTTTGATGACAAGAAACAAACACCAGCAGCGAATGTGAAGACACTACATCTAAAATTTGACTTTACAATGTTTGGATTTCTACCACAAATGGGTTAAGTAATGGGATGTTTTGAGAGAAGGTGTAGTAAGTATACATCCTGGTATCTACAAAATCATAAGTGCATGTAAATATTTCTTGCCCCCAACAATTAGGAAGAAAAGTCTGTTATTAGATTTAGAAAACAGGTCACCTACTAAATCAGAATATGGAAATGGATTGTGAAGAGCAATATAAACTTTTCACATTCCTTTATTTGTTGGATTAACCAGTATGTTACACTTAGAGTTTGATCACTTAAGTGCTGATGGAGCAACATAAAGAAAAAAATTCTGTGGGGACCATGGTTCTTTAGAGAAAAGTACTAAGATGAAAGAAAGTCTGGATAAATGTGAAGTTTTATTTAGAATCTCACAGTTAACAAATTGGTTTCTATCAAGAGGGAAAAAAAAGCTAAAATACAATATCTAACTAGAGGTTTGCACATTTTTTTCTTTAAATTGTGAGTTTATTGTTTGCCCTTTAAAAATAGAGCCTCAGTTATTGTGATCATAATTTTAAAATATGAAGCACATTAAACTATTTTTATAAAGATCATGTGCTCTCTAAAATCTCTTTTATTTTTTAAACTAAATCTGAACTTTATCCTCATACCAATTTAGAGAGATTTTAATATTCTTACGACCTGTGTGTATATATATATTTATACACATATACACACACTATATATACACGTACATATATATGTACATATATATATACAAAACTTTACAATGCTTAACCCTCTTAAAGTGTCCTTTCCAATCCCAGTCCATCTGCTCTTATTTTAGATGTTGCAAAGTACTGACAGTTGATTAAATTCTAGATTTGTAAGAGCTTGATAAAACCTACATAACATGTAAGCTGCTTTAAAAAATTAAAAAAAAACAAAACCAAAAAACAAACCAGAGTTCATCAATATGCAGAGAGCTTCTTAAAGCCATGGGAAATAGAGATCGCTGCAGGGGAAAGTGTGAAAAAAAATCCTCTGGAAGTAGAGGTAGAAGGAAACAAATGGTCAAAAAGAACAGGTTTTTTAATGGAAAAAGAGATTAAGGCAGGATTACAGTTTTTCCACAGATAACAGGCAGAAGAGAATAAATATGTCAACAGCAGATTGTTCTGAAGACTAAGGGCTGTCTTCTCATTTTATAGGCCTGATACCCATACTAGAAAGATAGAATGTGTGGTCATACCTAGAAAACAAAACTACCCTCTTCTCACCTGGACAAATGGTCCTTTCAGGTGGTGAGCTCTAATCCGTTATGCAAATCAAATGAAACAATACCCAAACTGTTTTGACTTTCAAAATGAGCTTTAATTGGATTTGTGGAATCCCCAGTGAGAAAGAGATTACCTGGAAGATATTAAGGAGGGCCTTTATTTCCACATAAGAGGACCTTCTCTTTGTGGAATTTGAGATTATTTCTGCAGATAAATGGGCCTGCTTGCTGAGGACTGTCTTGGAGAGGGATTTAAACAATACAACTAAAAAGACTAATGTGTTGTGGCTTTAGTAACTTCTATAACTAGGTATCTGCACTGAAAATACACAAATGAAGTGCTAGAATTAGAATAATTTTCTCCATTTGGCTTGCCAAGACTTAAAACCTGGAGGATTTGTTTCTGATGTGAGTTCACTTCCCCCCAATAGTTTATCACAATAGGAGCAGAGCAGCCTTGCTGGTGACCTCTGCTCAAGAGGTGAAGAGTTTTCTCTTATGAATGATGTATAACCTGCTACACTGAGAACAAGAATGAATACCTCTCCAGAGGATGAATGTAAAAGTCAAACAGATATTAACTATTTTCTCCTGTGATCTCAAACAACTTCTATATAAAATGTTATTAGGTGCTCTAAATCTACTAGAAATAATGCAAACAAAATGTTTCAGAGAGGATATATATTGGGTTTTCTGAATATTAGTCCAGACCCCGGGATATTCATGTTAGTAAGATACAGTTTAACAACTTTTCTTAGCTTGAAAGCAGCCTCCCATCCATATTTTCCTATTGTTTTGTCCATTGTCCTTTGTTCATTAATCTCATTAGTCTAGAGCAGTCTTGGATAGAGTTGAAGTGTGGCTATGACACCCGAGAAATTTCTAATTATGATTAAATGCCTTTCCTATGAATAGCTGTCCTGTAATGTTGTGATCTTACTATGAGAGAAGGGGTAAGGCTGGATTGATTTTTATAGTCTTCTAGCTATGATAACTTTAGCTATTTAAGTTTTGTGATTTTTCCCTGTCTAGTCCTTTTAAGGCTTCATTTGCAGCTTCAGTTAGTCAAATATTCCTGCACAATTTTTATTTCACAGCAATATTCCTGCCTTCACTACACAATAATTGTTTTCAGATATATATAACTTGACATATGTATGTGTGGTGCAGGAAAAGGCAGCATGACAAAGCTATCTGAGATACTCTTTATAATTAAATGGTAGTATTTCAGGGTTTAAAATGTTATGCAAATTTCAAGTAAAGATTGGAGAAAGAGAAGGTTAGGACACCTGATATATATTGAATGCAATTCTACATAAAGCCATCATTTCAATATGTGTCTGGATTTAATATGTCATTCATTTAAAACTTAGGGATTTTGTATTATGAGAAATAGAAATGAAAAAGAAATTTAGTGCAGGTTTCTGCTCTTCATTAAGGATATTTCACAGCATTTTCACAATGATGGAATTACATACTCATTGGTTTTGAAGGGTTTTCAGTAGATAATTAAGAAAATGAGTTAGACTATCTATTTTCATTGCCCAGATATGATGAAAGCAGAATTACCTGCTGTGTCCTTAAAACAAAATCAAGCTCAAAACAGTGTCTTTGAAGTGTTCATTAACAAAGTATAGCACTAGTTGTCAATATTTTTGATATAAAATGAAAGTATTAAGCCAAAGTTTCAAACAGGTAGTAGAAAGTTATGATATTGTTGGAATAAAATGGATTTATGAAAACTGAGAGCCTCACGTTTGTTTTTTATTCATAATTGCAATGTTTTGAAAACAAAATGAGAGGACTTTTTTGGCAGCTATATTTGGCTGCTTGATATAAATACATCTCTTAAAAACAGGCCACTAACTACAATTAATTAGAAAATATTTAAATTAATTATTTTATCAATAACTGCTAAATAGAGGCTGTTTTTACAGCACCTTTTTTTGTGCTGCCTCCTGCAGCTTGCTTCTCTAAATATTTTTATCTTTTGATAATAAAGTCTTTCTGGTACTCATCAACTCCTTTAACTATGTCAAGCTCTGAAATGTTTTAGATTTTTATAAAAAAATTAATTTTTTAATTAGAATTAGGAAATAAGTAGACACAGATGTTCCCTCAGTTTCACAGGGTGCTGGGATTTCCAAATGGTGTCACACAGATAATGCCATACAGGTAAGTGCATACAGGCAAGTGCTAACATCATTAGCAATGACTGCTGGAGTAATTCTCCTTTGTAGCCACACTGCTGTTCATTTTCATAACAGAGTAATTAGAATTAGGAAATTCATTGTAATTGAAAATGCTAATATGTACTTTTAACTCCACCAGGTGCTTAAAAAAAAAGAATAACAATAGAAAATCAGATCCTTGATGATCTGAAAATACAACTGAAAGTCCTGACTTTCTGAAACACTTCTGAAAATTTTGTCTACAAGTCTTGCTGAGAGTAAATAGGGATGGGGGAGGCAGAATGAAAAAAGATGTAGGAGCTTTATTTTGTATAGACTTTTGGAAACAGACACTGGAAACTGAGTCACTTCAAAACTGGAGTCAGGTTGCCCTGGATCATCCAGACTCCATAAAGTCTTTTTCATCATCCAGGTCTGCACTGCATTCTCTTCCTTCCTGTACAGTTACTGAATGAATTGCAATTGGTGTAAAAGCTGAACTTGCACCTGAAGATATTTTCACTGGAAAATTAGCCTATGGAGCTAATTCAGATTTACAGAGACCATAGGCCCAGACACTTCTGAACAACAAAATGGCTTTGACTGTCAAACTGGAAAACTTCACAGCAAAAATGAAATAGTGCAAGGAATTCTTGAACCCTGAAAACCCACAAAGGGAGACACTGCTGGAAGATAATGACATCTGGAAAACACATGACATCCAAATTTCGGGTCAGAATGACATGAAGAACAACAAAAATATTTTTTCATCCCTAGTGGGATTTTGGTGATTTCTCCTCCTATTTTCATCACTCCTTATTCAATCGTTGCAAGTGAATAAATGAAACTACTTTCACTGAAAAAAATCAGCTCATATATATGAAATTTATCTGGAAATACAGAAAAATCTCTCATTTTTTCACCAGCAGCAGAAGCTGACACAGTAGCAAGTTTATATTTGTGTTCCAGAAAATCTACATATACTCATTAGAGGGTCCTTAAAAACCTATGACAATAAGAGATCCTTCCTTGTCACTACTATTGTTTCCTTGTACAACTCTACATTTCTAATGGTACCTTTTGCTTTTCTCTAAAACACAGATTATAAAATGTTTGGCTCACAATTGGGTGACTTTCCATGACTGGCTCTTTTAGGCATTGCACAATTCTGCATAATGAGAGCAGTAGCATTTATCATTATTAGAATGACAGAAGATTAGAGATTATGAATCCAAGGGATATTGAGAAATTGGAAGGGTCATTTTGGGAGAGCAGAAACTTAATTTCTTGGTTTTAACAATAGACAGTAATGAATAGAAGTATATGTGAAGCATTTATATAACTTCCATGATTATATAAAATTGGAGCCTCATTCTGTAATTGTTTATGGACAAGCATGCCATTCTTTGTTGTAGTTTAAAACTCATGTTGTTTTATTCTTACTTTAATTTTACTGGTCTTCTGATTTAAACAAAGTAAAGAAAAAAAACAGACCTTACAGGATCTTTCTGGCGAGCTGTCACACTTCATATGACATGCCATATGTATGACATGTCAATACATTTTAATTTTCTATTACTTTCAGTTTAAGAAGCAGGAGATGCGTGGGGATGAAAGAAGCCTCAAGAGATTTAAATTATGTCATCCACTACTATAAAGGTAGCAGTACCACCACTGAAAGCAACAAAAACCTTGCCCTTGCTGTAAGTACCCTTTAGTTTAAACAGTTTATGGCAAGTGAAGGGGAAATAAATTGAAATGGAATAAATTTGGAATTCCTGGAATTATTATCTGGAGGAACTACATAAACAATTATTCCTCTATTTTCCCTGCAAATTTGTGTTTCTCAACAATATTTCTAGAAATTTTCAGGAGCCACATCACAACCATCACTCTGCCCATTCTTTTTCCACCTTTTTTTCCCCTTCATAGGAAATTAAGTTAATGAAATTAATTTAGTAAACTTTAATCCTTACTTTTTAAAATTTGATATGCATTAACAGGTAGCAAGTTATTGTACATTCATCTAAACTACAGATTCCATGTATTATATGCAATATTTCCTCAAGGCAGAAAAATGCTAGCAGTCACTGAATTATTGCCTGCATACTCATTAAGTGAGCATGAACAAGCTGCTAAAAAAAGTGGTCACCTAAAATGTGACCTTGTCAGTCTTCTTAAAGCAGATAGGTTTAAAAATTGCTTAAATGAGATTCTATCTCAGAAACAAATGGAAAAAATAGAATGCTGAGGGAAACAGTCTCTCCATTCCTCAAGATGTTCCAGTATTGGAGTATTTTTTTAATGTCACTGTTCCAAATACAAATGAAAAGCTGAAAAGTTTATTAAACATTTTTATATATAGCGGTGTGCATAATAACAAAATTACAAAGTTCCAAGAAAATTAATCAGAAATATTTCAAAATGTTTTGTTTCAAAATTTTGAGTTAGTTTATTATAAATCAAGTTTTAGGAGAGATCTTTCATTTGGTGTCCTTTTGTCTGTATTTTTCTCCTGTTGGCATTTTCCTTGGCCCAAGGACGTTTCCCCTTATGTGTTTCCAGTCATATGATGCCTGTGACACACTACTTTGTTTGCTTATAGGAGGATCTCAGCTGCTGTGAGGTAACACTCCAGGAAGTTCTGCCCTCAGGGAACAATACAGCCCTGAAACCTTGCAAAGCACGGGGCCAAGGCAAAATTCACAGTTCAACCTGACTTAATAAAAACAAATATTTCAGATCCAACAACTGCTTCCCCCACCTCCAAAAAAAAAAAAAAAAAAAANATCTGCCCACCCAAATGGAAACTATGAGTTTTCATTTTCCTATTAGATAATACAAGTTCAGCAAAATTGGATTTCTCAAAATTACTACCTTCATTTTTACATGAGAGGATAAAATAATTCTAATGGGAAAACCTCAGAACAATATGGAACAAGGGAGCGGGGAATATATTGTTAGTGTTATAAAGTTTTTTACAATGAACTCTAAAAAACTATGGTCAAAGTAAAGCATACAAAATCATGGTTTATGAAAAATTAGGCAAGAAGGAAACGGAAAAAACCCCAAACACCCCAAAATCCTCAAAAGGCATGAAAATATGATCCTGCAGTTAAAAAAAATAACAGAGCATCCTAGATAATATCCCTCAAAGTCTTTTCAGTCAGCAATGGCTGCAGAGATGTTCTGGCAGAGATACCTGGCATTACTCAACACAGTCATGTACTGAGTCACTAGTCAATAAAGTCCAGAATAGGACATCTTCTTAGAACTCTGTATAAGAGCATGACTTTCAGGGGGCAAATGAAATAAATTTGAGAAGTCATATACATATTTATACAGCAGGGCAAAATGAAAGGCTAAATTAATCTTAGAATGATACAACAATGTAACATATATGATACGGATGCTGCTCCCTTGGTGCAAAACAATAAGCAGCAAACTTCTTTTTATTCAATACTTTTTTTGGACCACAAAGATGATTACCTAAGATCAACCATACCTGTTCAGATCAAAAGTGCACCTAACCCAGTATGCTATTGCACACAGTGGCCAAAAGTTGATTTTTCAAGAATAATATAAGAACAGGGAAAGAGAATAGTGATACTTTGCTGCAGTGGCCTCTCAGCTGCAAAAATCCATCTAGGAGCCTGAAGGGATACTTTAGTATCTTGTCTGCCCAGATAGAGTTCACATCCATGAACTTCCTTAGTTTTGAAAGACTCACAGAAGCAGTCAGATTGGAAGGGACCACAGTGGGTCATCTGGTCCAGCCTCCCTGCTCAGGAAGAGCCATCCCAGAGCACATGGCACAGGGCTGAGTCCAGATGGTTCTGCAGTATCTTTCACTTGACTAATGCAAGTTTTAATATCTACAACACTCTGAAACATGAAGTTCCCCAGCTCAACCCCTCTTGTGTAAAGAAGCATTTTTAAACACCTGCCAGTTGCTGTTTCATTGGATGGCCTCTTCTGTGGGAAAGGCTGTTCTGATGAACAGGCACTCTATTTATCCTGTTTCCTAGGGGAAATCTTTTAGATGCCATATCAACTCAATACACACCACCACAGTAACAACGTAAAACTCACTTAACCTGCATAAATCAGGTGGTATCACACTGGAGCCAGCAAGGCTACAAAAGCCTTGTCTTGTCCAGTTATCAATACCAGTTGATACAAAAAGAGGAATGCCTTTCCTGGTAACCATACCTGTCGCTGGTTTTCTGTCTCTAGTCTCAGTCTGGCTTCCACGCATCTTCTGGTCTCCAGGAAGGCCTGACGCTGTGCTCTGTCTGATAGGTAGCTAATGAAGATTCCTGCAGTGTTCATACACATAAATAACACTGCCTGAGCTGCAATCTGCAATGAACAACAAACAGGATTTGATTAGACAGGAGAAGCAAAAATATCTGTTTAGAAAAATGAGAGAGAGACGAAGACAGCTTTGTAGGCTGCAAAAATAGCAGTCAGGAAAGTTTGCATAAAAGAATGTCTTGGATCTTAAGTAGAGACATCAACTTTGTAAATTGTCTCTGCCATGAGGATGAGATATGCAGTATTTGAGGGCATTAAACTCTGGTTGAACCACAAATTATATTTCCAAAAATTGACTCACAGAGCTCTAGCCAGGAATGATTACAAATGTAATTAACAATTTGTTTTTCCACTGCCTCTTCTGCACAAGAAACTTTGTGATTTGTTCCATGGCTTTAGTTTGGGAAGCAAGCCATATAAAGGAAAACAACGAATGTCAGTTAGCCAAGAATTAATATCAGTGATAATAGTTATTGTATGATTAATATCAGTGATAATAGTTACTGCATTATTATCAACCAAATAAAATACATTCATTTTCAGCTGATGCCAAAGCACAAATTTACACAATCTGAATTCCAAATCATTCAACAGGGGAAGCTGAAAGGATAACCAAATTGTTGCACAGCCAGTGCCTGTGTACACAGAATTTTTTTTTGCTGAAGTCTACGTAAGAGCTGAACCAGTTTTCCTTGTAGAAGCTGCATCACAGCTTCTTCCTTTTCCATATGAACTCAAGAGAGCCAAATAGGAGTGGATCCTTGGACAGTGTAAATTTCAATGGATTATTTATCTGTCATTGACCTCTCTTTCTGCTCTGCATGTTTGTAAGGCAGGGCACATCAACACCATTGAAGTGAGGACTGGTTGGGAAAGTAAGAAACTGGCAATATTTGACTGCACTAGAGACAGGAAAAGGTTCTGAAGCCTCAGTACCTTTGTCCAGTATCTCATCCTATTTATTAGCTGAGATTTCAAAGGCTCTGATAGCTATGGGTGATACCTACAGGATCATAACAACACCAGAACAACCACAAGGCAGATCAAGTGTTCATCATTCAGGATACTCTCTCTGGTAGTGGAAAACAGAGTGCTCAGGCAGGAGTAGAAGGATAAAATCATAGACAATGCGTACAAAAGTACAGCAAGCATTCACTGATATTTTGTCAAAACAGTCTCGAACTTTCCAGCAATCTGTGATTCCTGAACATTTGGGGATAGACATTGTATTTTCTTACTGTCATCTAATAATGGGTTTTCCTAAAATCCAAGTGTTGTTTGTCCTAATAGAAGACTCCCTGATCTCATTGTGAGGCTCTGACTCAGATCTGCAGGTCTCACTCCCCACAGTCATGTGGATTTGAAAGTGAGATCTGATATCAGACCAAAAGCATCTGGCAGAAACTTCAGCTTTATATATTCCCATATTTCTGAATCTGGAGTATTGTTCTATTATAGTGCAGGGAATTAATTTGCAATTTATGTGCCATGATTAAATAATAATGCATATCCTGGCTCCAGATGAAGTTTTATTTGACCTTTTCCAGAAGCAGATGTCTAGACAAGGCTTGTGAGAAGTAGGGCATGATTAGCATGATCCTTGCACATCCCTGTCTTCCAGGATTCTCTAAGCTGGAGGTGGTATACTCAGTGCACCTGCACAACTTTTCCTGATGCCTTTCTCAAGTAAATAGTACATTTGGCTCCTATGTCACTCAATAATAAAGATTTTTTACAATTTAATTAGGTCCTTTGTGATAAAAATTTCGTTTTCCTTTAAGTCACAGTTTTATAATTTCTTTGAGTGCTGCATCGTGTTTATAAATAGCGAGTAATCATTTCCAATTAATTTGCTCATCACCACTCCTGATTTTATTGACTTAAAACATACCCTTTACTTTTACTTTTAAAAAGGGAGGAATTTGAGACTCTTTAGTTGCTCTGCATGTATCACTATTCTCCCTTTGCGCTTACTGCTTTTTTCCTGTTATCTACCATACCTTGTGTTACTGGAGACGTGTTGCCCTGGACCAGCCAGCTTCCCCCAGACACTCTCTGCCTTTGCTCCAAGATAAATCAGAGGAGGCAGTAATTTATCCATGAAATAATTCCTTTCTGGTGCAAGCTACTAGGAGATGTATGATGAGCTGACATGAGATTGAGACTAGTTCAGAACTGAATTGTTCAGCAGGACAACAGAAATCAGCTGTGGGAGGTTGGAGGAGTCAACTTTTCAAACCTTTTTGACTGACTTTTAACTTTGACCTGGACTGTATTTTCACACATACTAGGAAAGTTAGAGTAGAGGGTGAAAAAAAAGAAAATCCCTCCAGAACATTTGAAAGGTACATTTCAACAGTGAAAGCAGTGACAAGGTGGTCTCCTTTGATTGCAAATTCATTTGCAATTTCCTAATGAGCCTGGTTCAGTCACCCATCTCTGCTAATGCTCAGGACTTGTTCCACTCACTTCAGCAGAACTCCTTAGAGCAAATGCACTAGAATTTGGCTTTCAATTAGATTTCATGAGTACATAATTTGATTTGGACAAGGAGAATAATGGAAAACATGTTACAAGTAAAACAACAGCTTATGCAGGGGCAGAATTGGCTTTTCTGACACATGGTAGTCTGATTGAAACCATTCCAAAGAGTAAAGCACTATGACTTGCAAGGCATACTAATGTGGGGCTCTTGTTAATAAAAGAACAAAAAAGACAGAAGACTTGAGTTTTTCATTGCTGCTCCTTTTTTCTAGAACTTACTGGGGCCAATTCCAGAAGTCTCAAAGGATTTTCTACAACCTATCAAGGCTACAAGCCAGGACAGACTCTGTTTTTGATGATGAACAGAGTTTCATATCTTTTTGACTCACCTGAAAATAATCAAAGCTCACACAGTAGGGAAACTGAGGCATAATGTGAAAAAAGGAAATACTTTCACAACATTTATAAGTTTATTTGTACCTTGCACAACACTTAAATAACGAACAGTAGAAGCACAGCAAGCACTTCTTAAAAACCCATGAGTGATATATTTTGATTTTAAATAGGGCTCTGTGGATGTCTGCTTCTTGAATATTTAAAAAATGCAAAGAAGGTACCCTTCACCACACTGCTTGGGAATATCTCTGTAGCAGGATCATCACTGTCCCTGCTGAACCTGCAGTTACACATAATCAGATAATAGGATGAACAGAGCTAAAGGAAGTTACTTGACAGGATCCATGAGGCATTAGAATCACAGAATCACAGAGTCATCAAGGCTGGAAGAGGCCTTCCAGGTAATCCATTCCAAGCATCAACCCAGCAGCACCATAATCACCCTTAAATAACATCCCAAGGTTCCACATCTAGATGCCTCTTGAACAATTCCAGACTCCATTACTTCCCTGGTCAACTTATTCCAATGCCTGACCACCCTTCTCAGAGAGAATTTTGTTTCTAATATCTAATCCTGGCACAGTTTAAGACCATTTCCTTTTGTCCTTTCACATGAGACATGGCAGAAGACACTGACACCACCTCACTAAAACCTCCTCTCATGTAGTTGTAGAAATCAATGAGGTCCCCTGAGTGTTCTCTTCTCCAGATGAAACAAACCCTGTTCTCTCAGCCACTCCTCAGAGGATGTTTTCCAGACCCTTCACCAGTTTCATTGACCTCCTTTGGGCATGCTCCAGCAGCTCAATGTCTTTTTGGAAGTGAGGGGCCCAAGAAGAAGCAGCCATTAAAATTCTTACTCCAAAACTCTGGTCTTCATTTCTCATAGGAAGTGATTAAGAACTTAGTTCACACAGAAATCATTTGTCAAATAAAGTGTCACTTATAAAGTGTTCTCTATGCAGGGACCTCAGAACCCTTTGCAAAATCATTATGAAAACTAGCAAAAACCAAAGGATATGAAAGAGGATGCAAGTCAGACAAGTAAGCTTAATTTAAATTTGACAGAACACATTGATTGAAATAACATCATTTTTATCTGCCACTCATATAAAAAAGGCTTTGCCAAGACAGCTGAAACCAAAGAAACATTTTGAGTTGATTTGGGAACCACCAGGTTTCAAAGAAACAATTAAAAGGCACCAGACATGGCTCATCAGGAAGAAGTGATAATCAAAGCAGGTACAGTATAGTAATGCAAGAGAACAGGAAAAGGAAAATTCATTGAAAAGATGGTAAAATAACTCCCATGTCTGTTGTGAAATGGTAGGTAATCAGCTACAGAGAGTTTTCAAGGCAGAGTTGAATCTAGTTCAGGAAGCAGGAAGTTCAGAAGGGTGCAGGTGAGATACTGGGCTAAACACAACAACCATTTTTAGGCATTTCTGCTATTAAGAGCACCTAATTGAGTTGGCTTTCCTTAGTAGTTTACACAGAAACCTGTTTGCTTATGCAGGACTGGAAGCAAGTTAAAGAAGGTTTGGCAAATGTCAGAAGTTTCAAGACTTCAAAAATCATAACTGAAGTGTGTTTTAGTTTTACCATGATTTCCTTTTTTGAAATATGCAGTTGTCCGTCAGGGAATTTATAGCCATAAGGCCAGCCATTAACAGACATTCATGGAGTGTGTAGTGATTGAGTTTAGCACTTCCAAAAAACACATAACCTGAGGAAAAGTGAATATTTACGAACATTCAACAAACCAAATGGATTGGAAATATGTTGGTTGATAGATGGCCCAAAAAGATTGTAACTGACATAGGCAATCTTCATCATGAAGTTGAGACAACAGTAGCATATATCCACATTGAAAGCACAGTGAAGGCAGAGGAGAGAAAGCTGAGTAAGTTTAGAAATTATTCTGAAATCCAGAAGGAGAGTGAACTTGTGTGTTACTACATCGGGTACAGAAATACACTCTAGAATGTTTAGCAGAAATAAACCTATTATTAACCTCTTCAGCAGGCGATTTTGTTCTGCCACATAGAAACAGAGCAGTGTCAGGGCTGATGTCACCTAAACACATGTGAGAAGTAAAGAAATGGTTTTCAGTGTAATCTCCAGCTAGACATTCTCGGGGCTTTAGCAACAGATTAGAGTATTTCTTGTCTGTTTTGGAAAAACTGGGAAAGTAAATTTGCGCTTCTTAAAGAGAGTTTTCAGCACGTGCCACATAAAGAACTAGTTGCTATGGTAATTATTATTGGATAATTAAGTTTGGAGAAGCATTTTGATTCTTCATTAGTTTTTTAACTAAAAATAGAAGTTCACCACAAGGTTGTTTTTTGTAATTAAAATGTCTCAGAAAACGCTCTCTCCCCTCTCCATCACTGTCTTGCTTGGGTTATTTGAGGGAAAATAAATGTTTGTATAAGGACTTATCACCAGGAATGGACTGAGAGTTGCACAAGAAGACCAAAATGCTCTACTTTCTCAAAAACAGGAACATCTGGCAGCACAGACTCTTCTGGTCTCTCACTGCTGGGCTGCAGCAAGCCTCTATCTCCCACTGAGAATATGATTTTATGAATCAAAGCTCTTGGCAGAGAAATTAGTAAGTACCTGTTTCTCTGTACTGCCTCATGCCCACCTTGATCCCTCAGTACAGCTTCCCCTTTGTTGTGCCAGATCAATTATTTGTGGGACCATACTGTGAACTATATCAGGGAACTTAGCCAACTTAAAAAAACAAACATTTGGTGTTGGCAGTGATTTTCATATCTGGAGCAATTGTCTGATTAAGTTCACAGCACAGCCTCCACAGGAAGAGGAAGCATGTGAACATTCATAGCTGGCACTGCTGCCAACTCATTAAATGGAAATCATTGCTGCCTTATTGTTAAATCACCTTGTAAAGAGTGTTTTTATTCCCAAGGGTCACTCATTCTTACTTCTCCTGGGTCTAACTGCTAAATTCCCCTGGCTGTAATAAGAGGAAGTTTTGTTTGTTTTAGTTTGTGGGTGCTTCTTCACTAACTTTTATTGGAAACCTGTCTGGCCCACAAAGGTGCCCAAACTGCTGCCACGACTTTCCAGAAAACTCAGCTGTCCCTGATCCTCTCTATTTTCAAAATGCCTAAGTACAACAGATATTTAACTCCTACTCACAGCTGGAGTGAGTGTTACTCTTTTATCTGATCTACATTCACGTACTTTACTGAAAGATAGAAATATACCGTACCCTTGGGAAGGCAGGGATGGAGAATAGCATAATGTTTATTTATGGTAAAGTTAGACAAGCACAGACTATGATGGCTAAGAACAGTTTTACCCCACCCACCCTTAATTTGCTACATGTGAAAGAAGCCATTTGTACCAGTGTCACTATCTGATTTCATGTTTAGAACTGCATTTTGTGGTTCAGCTGTGCGCAGCTCCCATGGAAACAGTGGCTGATTCTTCAAAAACTCCAATCTTATTTATGCCTCTAGGACAGCTGAAAACTTTTAAGAAGCCTGATCTTGCTACTTCCAGAGCCGTCATTAGAGGACTTCACTGTGTACTTAGAAATAGTCTGGCCTTTAAGGTGCATGAAATGTGCAGCTGGCAAGCAGGTTGGCCCTATCAAAACATAGGGTGTACCACAAGAAATTATTAATTGCCTTCAATGAAAACAACTGCTTTCAGACAGAGTTTTCTCCATCCTGTTGCAGAATATCCTAACAAGACTTTTTGTTCTGTTAGTGATTTAGAAAACAAAAACTGTTTTCCCTCCGAACAGTGACAAGTTTGCATAAAATCAATTGTTCCAGTTCAAGTAGTATTTGAAAATATGTATCTTTAATATTCAGAACAGGAGCGTAATTTGCTATTAGAAAAAATAGTTGTATCCTTTTTTGTTCTTCCTCCCATTTAATCCATTAGAAATGTAGAAAATTGATTGTCTGTTTAAGTTGCTTATAAATTGCTAAAGCCACACAAATTTGGTAAGTCAGCTGTCAACTATGGCAAAAGTTTTGCAACATGGTGTGGTACAAGAGATCTTCCAGGATAATCGTATCAATTATATAATATCATAATTATATCATATATCATATCAGACACATAAGACTGACATAACTGAGGGATGCAGAGGCAGTCAAGCAAATACATAACCCTGCTAGTGCCGTCAAGCAGCCCCAAAGTGTCAGCACATCTCCTCCCTCTCCCCTTGAGTTTATCTAAAATTTAGAGTTCAGGAATAATTTTAATAATAATAAAAAAATCTATTCTGAGACTTTGGATAATCTTTTTTTGGTATTTTTCTTTTTATAGATGTTAAAGTGACTAGACGTGACTGGGACAATGTCAGTGGCAGGGTCATAGCCCATGCGTACAGGGGAATGAACAGGGATGGGAAAATGACTTTCACTTTTTAGAAACTCTTTTCCATGGCTATAAGATATTTAGCTGAACTCTCTGACACTTACCTAGGAACTGATCCTGAACTATACAATGAAATCTGGTGATCATATCTCCAGTTCACTGAACAGCACAGCGCCCTTTGTCATCATTTTCTATACAGGATGCTGTCACCTCCAGATATCTGAAATGTTCCCATTTAGAAAAAACAGTCTTATCTTTTTGACATAAATAACTTTCTCCATTCAGTGTTTTCTGTGTGTTAGTTAGGTACCTTTTTCCTCTACTTTGAGACAGCTGTATTGTGGGGTAATTACAAGGAGAAATTTAAAGCCAAATCTTCCAGACATGATTATCTCATTGCCAAAAAACACCACCTTCTTAGGTATGTTTTTAAGTTAACATAAAGGGCTCAGATAGGAATCTCTTCTCCAGATATATGTGACCTTGAAACCACAACACATATACTACAGAAATACTTTAAATTACCTGTTCTGTCTAACCAGGAGTAGATCTTGCAGCAACACACAAAAAAACCCAGCACAACATCCTGTGCAATAGAGAACACTGAAAGCAGCCTGTGGCAGTCAGGGAAAATTAGGAAAAAAAAGAGATAGTATTTCCCAGTTCACTGCTTAGAAGAGAGTGCAAAACAGCAGTTTCTCTTCCCACACTTCCATATTTCAGACTCATGAAGCTCTATCTGACTCCGAAATTTTCCCTATACTTTTCTATTGCCAGTGAAAATAAATTGGGAGGAGCTGTTGATCCCTCAAAGGCAGAGAGACCCTGCCGATCAACCTGGACATATTAAAGATCTGGGCAATCATCAACTGTATGAAGTTTAACAAAAACAAATACTGGATTCTGCACCTGGGGCAGGGTCGTAGAAAGGGACCTGGGGGCCCTCGTTGATGGCAAGTTGAACATGAGTCAGACGTGCCCTGGCAGCCAGGAGGGCCAAGAGTGTCCTGGGGGGCATCAAGCACAGAATGGCCAGCCAGGCAAAGGAGAGGATTGTCCTTCTCTGCTCTGCACTGGGGCAGCCTCACCTCAAGTCCTGTGTGCTGTTTTGTGCACCAGAGATATTAGAAAGATATAAAGCTATTAGAAAATGTTCAAAGGGAGGCTATGAAGATGGTGAAGGACCTAGAGGGGAAGACATATGAGGAGCAGCTGAAGTTACTTGAGGAGACTAAGGGGAGATGTCATCACAGTCTGCAGTTTACTCATGAGGGGAAGTGGAGTGTCAGGCACTGATCTCATTGCTCTCCTGAGCAGTGACAACACTCGAGGGAATGGCCTGAAGTTGTGTCAGGGGAGGTTCAGGTTGGATATTAGGAAAAGGTTCTTCACCCAGAGGGTGTTTGGGCCCTGCAACAAGCTCTCCAGAGAAGTGGTCACAGCCTGAAGCCTGACAGAGCTGAATGAGAATTTGGACAATGTTCTCAGGCACATGGGGTGATTGTGGGAGTTGTCCTGTGCAGGGCAAGGAGCTGCACTTCCATGGTGCTTGAAGGTGCCTTCCAACTCAGGATATTCTATGATTCTATGCAGAAGTTGTCCTCCCTTAAAAGCTACATAGTTACTGTTCAAAACAAATATCAAAGTTATTATGTTCCAAAGGAACTACATTCCATTTAAAGCTGCTTGAGAAATAAATTACTCCAACTGGAAGTTGCAACATCTAAACAAAGATTTACAAGAAATTAATCTGAAATGAGGAGGTACACCCATGACCTTCTTGGATATTGAGAATTAAAAATAATGGCTTTGGGTATTTTTGAAGAAACCCTAATATTAAATTTTCCCCTTGAATTGCATATATGGATATCTGAGTTGTAAATAACTCTCTCCCAGTAGAAATGTACCAGTATTTGAGGACCAAGCATTAAACATCATCTCACTTACAAAAAATTCCAGCTGACACTTCGCCTGGAAGTCTGAGAGCATCACTGAGTTTAGGATGAGCCTGGACAACCTAAAACTAGGATGTCTGAAGTGAAAGTCACTTCTGGAAATTTTCTTCAAATTATAACTATAGTTTTACCTAAGTCAACGTCAGATAGCCAAAGCAGAAGAAATCCTAGTAGATCCCTTATTAGATTATGCAACCAATTCGGAGTAATGGAAGAAAAAGAAAAAAAAAAACAAAAACACATCATAGCTGTTTTACAGCACGGAAAGAGTTTAACTGCATTTTAAGGAGAAGCGGATTATGTAGTATGCATTTCTGCTATGTGTTTTTGGGGTGTTGTTCTGCACAGCTGTTTTTATTGCTCTGGATAATGGCTATAATCCAAAGTAAGATGTCAAAACAGGGTGACCAATAATGATATTTGTAGGGCTGACAGCTGTTCATCTTTTCTGGCATACCTCATTGCCTCTTTTCATCTGATGAATTGTATTCATGTCCCAGAAATTACCTGCAGGACATACTCCATGTCTCTTCCCACTGGAACTGGCAATTGTCATAATTTGTGTGCAGGTGACTCTGCCTTGGTGCATTCTTCAGAGCTCTAACAACAGACTGCACAAGAGAAGCTTTTCATTATTCTTCCTAGTTATGTTAGGCCAGGTTGCATGTATTTTCCTCCAAATTACCAAGCTCTGTCCATAGGACAAAGAAAGAAGCGAGATTCTGCAAACCATTTTTCACTTTTGATATTACAATGGAAAAAAATAAAGTAATAGCAAAATGTAATGATCTGAAATTACTCTTGAACTCTTTATTAAGAAATAGACAACATTATGAAATCCACTCTAGTCTGTGTCAAAGTGAGACTAATACCTATTAAAAAGTGAATTGGTTTAACTGAAATAGTACTGAGAATAGTGGTAATGAAAAATACATGAGGGATATCACAGTGTTGAGTGTCCTTTTCCAAACAAACCTTCAAAACCTGCCTGTATTCTGATGGGAGACTCTACTAATTACCTGTGTGTGTTAATCAGTGATACCTGCTGGCAAACAAACCATCCTTTACAGCTGTTCTTTTTTTAAACTATTCACCCCCACCACCACAAAAAAGGGCCAAAACAGTGATGGAAACAAATGTTCTTTACGCTTTACTATTAGCATTTTTTACAGCAGGCCAGTCTCAAGGCTACATTTTCCCCACAGTTTCACCTGTGACTGCCATTTTGCATGGGTGTCACTGGTGATAGAGTTTGCCCATTGAATTTACAGCTGATTGATATGTGAGACAACAAGAATCAACTTAGAGTCCCCAGATCAGGTTTTAGCTTTGCTAGACAAGAAAGAATATGTAAAATATCTTCTCTCTCCAAATTTCCCATTATGGCTGCTTTGCTTACGCTTAAAATTTTTTCTTGAGAAGTGACCAGAAAACTCCAATAAAAGAAATTGATATTCCTGTCTTTATTTTTTCCCCTGAGTATCTCCTTTTGTTGCTGACTATGATGATCTGAAAACCAGGAAAAGACAGGATTTCTAACAATTCCTAATTTCTCTAACAATTTGTCATGGTTTGGCGCTTGCCCAATGCCAGTGCCCCCATGAAAATGTATTTTCTTTAACTAACTGCTGTGAGATGTGACCAGGAACAGAGCAAAGCAGGCTCAAACTTAGAAAAAAGAGAGGGAAAAAAACCCCAACTTTATTAAACTACAAACTAAAATCAGAAACACACAGGAAACAGAATGAAAACCTTTTAAACCATTCCTCCTCCTCCCACCCAATTTCACTAAAGCACAGTGAGACAAAAATCTTGGAGTCCTGATCAAGTTACCAACACTCTGATAATCAATTCGCAGTCTATCAAGGGAGAGAGGAGTCTCTCTTGTACCACAGTCCTCCCCACGAAACAGGGTTGAAACTCCCCATGTTTCCATGTCACACATGGCACTGCCCGGAGAAACTCTGCCATCGTGACATCCTCCTTCCATGTACAGTGCTCTCACCACCGTCCATGGACCGAAACTGCTCAGGGCTCTTCAAGGATGCTTTGCCAAGTGCCGAGAAAAACAACCGTGCCTCATTTTTGGGACAACAGTACCCCCCCCATTTTCTCATCCCCTGGGGCCGAGGGTTTTCTCAAGAACAGAGCTCTTCTCCCTGAAGATGGAAGGCACCACCACGCCCTCTTCATCTTCCTCTGTTCACTCCTTTATATAATATCATTACAGCAGGTCAGTCTCTTGGCTCAGGCTATAGCATCCACCCAAATGCAGTCTCATGTATTACAGGTAGCTTGGTTCAGTCTATGGCTATACAAGAAAAGTCCAGCTAAAAAAGCCACTCCATCATCTCCTCCCACTTCAGCTTTTCCACATCTTCTTAACATCTCAGGTCCCAGACTGTCTCTCTTCTCTCTCCAACCACCAGCCAGGAGGACTAATGTTTCACAAAGTTTCCTTCACCCAGGAAAGGGTTAAAAGTCCGAGCTCCGCTGCCCTCAGGGCACTGAGATCTCACGGTGGCGCTCCCACATGCTGGGCATCACCCCCCTGCCGCCTCCTCTGCCGGCACAGGCTCGCTCGCTCTCTCTTCTGGGGTTGGGGGGGGGGACAAAAGATACCTCGGTGTTTTCTCCACCCCTCAGTCCTGCAGGGCTGGCCCGGTTCCATTCCCTTCCACCTTCTCTCTCTCTCTCCGGGGCTCTGGCCTACCTCAGCCTGGGCCTCCATGGCTCCCCTCCCCCACCCAGCCATGTGGCCGGGCGGGGCAGAGACGGTGCCGCTCCCTGGGCTACCACGGGCGAAAGAGAGCGAACTCTGGGAAATCTCTGCTTTTAACCCCGTGTGTCTTCAGAGGTGACTCACGTCTTCAGTGGTCACACCAGGTGTCAATATTCGAATCTGACCACTGATTGGTTTAACTAAAACTTCCCAAAAAAACTCACTTCCTCCCAAACCGAGACACAATTCCATTTTTATAGTCCTTTCCTAGCAAAACCTTGAAAAACCCCAAAACAATAAAAAAAAAACCCCAAACACCTATTTTCTTAGCTGTCTCTGTTGAGCTGTAAACATGAGACCTACGCTTCAGAGAAATCTTTGGGATATTAAGAGGAGTAGTTGTAGTCTGACTTCAGTGTACACAGAATTTCAGACATCCTTAACCACACTGAGAACCAGTGCTAAGACCTTGGGAGACTTCAGGAAATGGAGAGCCCATGAAGATATGGATGAAATTGCAAGGAAAACTTTAGGATGGCTGGGGATTTGTAATAGGGTCCAGGAGACTTTGTCCTCCAGGGCTGAACTGAACCCATCTTAGGCACAGCAGACGACATGAGTCACTCAAGGTTAAACAGGAATTTTATTGATATCTAGTGTTGTTTGATATTTTCTTTAAAGTCTGCTTTATCTCAAGCTTTTAAAGCTATCATTTAGGGCATATTCTGGACAGAAAATAGGGAAAGGACATGGGAGCAAATGGAAATGTACCAGACAAAAGCCATCAGAGGTTACAACATTCCAGACCAGCTGGATTAAAACTTTATCTCAGAGAGTTAGGCGAGGACAAACATTTTCCTTTGTGAAACCTGTGGGTGTTGTTCTGCTATTAGTCATGGTGAACGCTTCAGTGTGGTGAGCTAGAAGAAGTCAAACTGACATCAAAAGTACAGAGAGTGCTGTGGGAAAGAGTTGATTCAGTCCTTGGCTGACAGAATATACCAGAGACAAATAATGAAGGATTAGGCTTCTTCTGACACTTTGCTAGCAGAGGAGACATATAGTGCAGGATTGATTTTGCACTGACAGTGGTGTGATCTAGGACTAATTCCTTTGAAGGCATTGGCTTATTCTGGTTTAAAACAAGGATGGGATTAACATCAAACCCTGATATTTACCGTGAGCCAAATTCTCCTTGCCTGACAATACAAGCCATGTCTTTGTTTTCCCTGCTTGTATAAGCACGAGAAACAGAAACTGGCCTGTTCATGGAATATTAAATAAATGACGCAAAGCAAAACAACCTCTGTCTCTGATGTTGAATAATGAATCCTGCTGATACAAGGAATGCTGCTGGAGACTGTCAAAACTTGATGGACATAAACTAACAAGAGAAGCCCCTCAGATGATTTACATAAGGATGGTTGTGTACAGGGTTCAATACAATGCACAGCCATGAATGATGTGGACATTTTTGCAGTTTGGGTTGTGTAAAGGCACCCACTCATGAGCAAGGTCAGTCTTTACCTGCTCACACAGAAGGTGATTGTCTTCAAAAGGAAATTTCCTTGGGCAAAGCAGTGTTTGGTCTTAGCCAGTATTTAGCTCACAGATTTAATATTTAAGTCAATATCACTGTAGTCAGGATACGTAAATATTGTGCTCTTAGGAGCACTGAGCAGACCAGTGCTTGAAAAGAAATTGGGCGTGGTTTTGGACATGCTGGCATATGAATACCAAGGCTGATGACACCGTGTTTTGTGGCACAAAAACCATCCCATAATTTCAGCCAAGATTTAGCTAATAAAGTTGATTTCTTACTGGAATTTCAGGCAGGGGAGAGAACATTACTTCTGAGTTTTAAAAAAGAAAACCAAAGACAATCAGTTTTATAAACTGATATTCCAACTGGTTAATATTTTTTGAAAGCCAGACAATCCTAGTAGTTAAATAACGAAAGGGTTGAAGGAGAAAGGTCACAGGTAATGACAGGGTGAGACACTTCATTGAGTTTAAGGCTTGATCCAGATCTCCATCCATTTGATGGAGATTCATCCTGGCCCTGATGGTCTTTTAAGCAGTATCTTCCAACAATCTTGATCTATTAGATACCAGAACATGAGTGAAGCAAAACATTTCAGATATCCTAAGGAATTGTTTATGGCTCCTTCCTGGTACCAGTTTGAATATTTTCATTTTCCTACAAGGATGAACTCAGTTCCTACTGCACAAGTTCTGCCCTTCAGCCAGTTAGCATTGATCAGATTGTTTCAAACTGAAAAAAAAAAAAAAAAAAAGATATTTTACGTTCTTAAAGTAAAATAAGCCCCCAGCCAAGATCCATTGGTCAAGTTATTTTCTTCTTGTTTAGATAGTGTGGTGCTGAAAGTAATTAAAGCCATGTCTGTAGTCAGCATTATGAACTCACCAGTTGTTGATATAAAGTTTATGTCTCATGGCTGACACTGTACAGTAACTACGTGTGTAGCCTATAATAAATTCTAGGTAAAAACAAGAACAAGTTTAAATGACTTCTCCATGCTGTCATCCTCATGAATATTCACATCCATTTGTTAAAGTCAGCATGATTAATCGTTATATGAGTACAAGCCTAACATATTTTTCCAATAAATACACTGTGTAGTAGTATCATAAATTACTTTTTGCAGGCATTTTGGTCTTCTTTCTTACCTTCTGACATGTTCCTATATAGTGTTTTACAGAGTTTATAAAATAAGACAGGGATGTTAAATCATGCCAGTTATTGCTTTTAAGGAGAAAAATATTAATTATAAAAGTAGAATACTGTGACTAAACACCTCACAAGATGATATTAAAAATACAAGTTTTGGGGAACAGTGTCTGGAGACAAGCAACACAAATATGGAGAACCAGAACAGTTTTATGAAGTGTTAATTTTTTTAAAAAGTGTGTGTGTTTCTATGTTAAAATTTTCAGTTCTTGGCAGAATTTGAAAAAAACACAAACTCCACCCTCAGACCTTTTATATTTCCCTAGTAAGTAGTAAAGCTGTGCAACTGCTACATTTCTGAAAAACTCAGATTTTTAGGTGTGGAAATGCCTTTCTTCGGCTGGTACCGCCAGAAGGTGGTCTGGTGGCCCCCAGAAGGGAAGATGTTGCTCCGTAGAGATATTTAAGATTCAGAACACACCTGCAGCATGTGGGAAGCGTGTGGCTGTCCTCAGCTTCCAGTTCAACTGGAAAATTGAAATGGAAGAGTCATTGCCACTCAGAGCTGCAAAATCCCTCCTCTGGGAGGTGTCAGCTCCTGCTGACCTCAGTATTCAATATAAACTCTTTGATGGATGACAAGACATCACTGATCTGCAGGATTTGCAATTGAGGTGGTAGCTCAGGAGCCAGTCCAGTCAGGAATACAGCAATACCACTGCATTTGGATGGGATGATCCAGACATTTCTGGAAAATGCATCCTAATCCATACGCTGTCAATGTGCCCATCTTCAAAATTATTATTATGATGAAAAACCCAGGATGCCCTATCTTTACCTACCACCTGACTTCCACTAAGAAGAGCAAGACTAACTGTATTTTGCCTGTATGCTTAATACCATCCTCCCTCTTGAACAAAAAATCCAGCATAATTTGCAAAGTATTCATTTTTCAAAGAAATTCCTGTGTCTGGCAGGAGTAGAAATGGTTGTCTGAAAATATTTCATTAAAGTTGTCTGTATAATTACCTTGAATGGCTGCTACTGCTTTTGGAGTCTGTAAATGAAAGTATTTTGCTGAAAGACTGAATTGCCCTTCACAATATGAAAAACTTGATTAAAATATCCTGCCAAGGTCAGAGTTTATTGCCCTTGAAGAGAACATTAGCCACCAGGTTCCCTGAGTTAAAATTGTCTGCTACTAAGGCCTTTCTCATTATTGGAGATGGAAGGAAATATTTTGTGTCTGTTCCAAAGTAAAAGCCCGATTCCCTGTTTGTGTCAGAGTGGGATGCTCAGCCCTAGGGAAGGAGCTCTGTTACTGCAGTGACAGAAAGCATCCCCAGGTCTAATGAACCTGTTGTGGGTGTCACACATGGAGAAACTTGGCAAGAGACAAGATGTTCCATGAGCATTCCCAGAGTTTAGGATGGATTTAGGTTCAAAGTTACAGACAGGACTCTTCCACCTCTTAATGATGCTCCAGCTACTCAGCAAGCATTAATTAATCTCTATATTACTTATGTATTCCTATATAGTTTCCATTATTTTCATGTGCACCACATATCTAGCAATAGTCCTAAAGTCAGCTGTAGTCCCAGAGATTTCTGAGACATATCTTTTAATGTACACAGTTACTGAAATATATGCTTAGAGCAGGAACAACCAGGAAAATTCTTTTTCTTTATAAGTGATATATGCACATTTATACAATAGACAGAATCTAAAATAACACTGTTCCTCTGAATATATTTATGTATTTATATCCTTGAAAATAAATAAATCAGACCAGGTTAATGACATAAGATGAGGAAGATTAAAGGTGAAGTAAAATGAGCTGATGATGATCTAAAAAATACTTTTCACTGGGCAAAAATAGCCCCTATTCAATCTGTTTTTTTGTCCTCAACATGACTTTATTGGCAACACAGTCTCTCCACCAGTTGTTACTGTCTTGGAAGAGGCAATCAGATTCTGTAATTTTCTTGCACCATCAACAATATTATTGGCTAATATTTGATCCAACATGTCTGTAGCAAACCACAAATATAAATACCTGAAGCTGCAGCATTTCAGGCTACATAAATGGAACTAATTAAAACTAATCCATCAGGCTCAGGGCAGCAATCGTTATATATATGATATGGTTTACTTCTTCTGAGACTGGGGGTGAGAACACTTTGCATCATAGTCAAAATTAGGAGCACGTATCCTTTAATTATAGAAAGCAGGGCATGAGAGGACCTTGATAAGTCATTTAACCCATGCTTTGGGGTCCTGGATATGACTTCACTCCTAAAAATTGCCTCTCTAAACTGTTTAATTATATCTCAGAGTAAAGCCTTCCAAGCAAAATGAGGTTATTTAAGATATAGTTATTAGGTTGTTTTTTCAAGGTTTCTCCTACTATCTAATGTAACTATTCCTTAGAATAACTTAACCCATCATGTCATGATTGCTCATAGATGAAACAAAGGACAATTGATTTCTTCCTCTCTGTAGCAACCCCTTCCATATTTGAAGGTTGTCACAGTTATCTCTTCATTTTCCTTTAGAGTAATCCTCTATCCTTCAGAAATTGTGAAAATAAGCAGGATCCACTGCAACTGAAAATGGTATATTTAAAGATGATCAGTGCTTTCTTGGGAGAAAGTTAGTTTCTACTAGCCGACTGCCTGAGGGTAAACCTGCCTCCAGCTTTCTTTGGCACTTATGACTGCTGAAAAATCCCCAGGGAGACCACAGTACACAGACACACACACAGACACACAGACAGACACACACACACACTTATATATCTGAACATTAACATAGCAATCTGACCACATGAAACTGAATAGTTGGCACTGGTAGAGGAATTTCATTTTGCTGGTAGAAAGAAAGACATATACTACTAATAATGTTCAAACTCTTCCACCTGTAATATTGCACAGACCACAGAGATCTAGGAAGTGGAGACAGAATTGTTCCCCAAAAGAAGCATGCAGTGAGCATGTGCCTGGTGCTTGCTGTAAGCTTGTGCTCTGGCAGTGCTTGATGTCCCTTAGCAGGGGAAAGCAAGGTTGCTGCTTTGAGCTTTGAACCATATGATGGTGATAAGCCCATAGAATAACTCTCATGAAGAAATGAGAGCTGATGATGTGGTGCACTCTGTAGTTTTAGGTTTATGGTTAAACTTGATGATCCAAAGTGTCTTTGTCAGCCTAAATGATTGCATGTTGCTATGACACAGGCCTGCAGGCAAGTCCCTCCCATGACCTGAGGCTAGAATGGACTGAAGTACGTGCAGAAGGCACAGCGTGTAAATCAGGTCTCACCCTGTGATCACAGGAGATGTGCCTTGCACATGACCATGTAACCATGTTCAGTCTGGATTCCCATGTTAGTTCTGCCCTCCAGATCCTCAGTAGATCTTTGTACCTGTATTCTTGAAACAATACCTGTACTGCTGTCAGAGAATCAATGAGTTTTAAAAGGACTTCTGGAGATCATATTGTCAGGTCTTCCTCAAACAGGATCACCTGCAAGTTGCTTAGGGTCTTGTCCAGTCAGATTTTGAATATTCCCAAGAATGAAGACTTCACAATATCTCTAGGCAACCTGCCATAGTGCTCATTCACATTTAGAATTAAAAAAAAAAAAAAAAAAAAAAAAAAAAAAAAATTATTTTTTTTTTTNAAAAAAAAAAAAAGATAATTTTTTATGTTTAAGTGGAATTTACTGCATTTCAGTTCATGCACATTGATTATCATCGAGTCTCTGGGCACTGCTGAGAAAAGTTTGTCTCTGTCTCCTTACTTTAGAGTAATCTATTCACACATAATTATCAGATTACCACCCCCCCCACACCTCTGTTCCTTCTCATCTCCAGTCTGAACAGTCCCAGCTCCCTCAGCCTTTCCTCTATTGGCAGCTCTTCATAGCCCTTTGCTGGACTAACTGCAGTATGTTCATGTGTCTCCTGTGCTGGGGAGTCCTGCACTGGGCCTGACACTCCAGATGTGTTTCAGGAGGACAGAACAGAGGGGAAGACTGCCTTCCTCACCCAACGGGAATGTTCAGCCTAAGGCAGCACAGGAGGCCGTTGGCCTTCAGCCTGTTGGATCATGGTCAGTTTGGTGTCCACCAGGTTCTCCAGGGCCTTCTCTGCAAGAGCTGCTTTCCAGCTAGTCAGCTGCCAGTCTGTTGTGGGGCATGGGGTTATTCCTCCCTAGGTGCAGAATGTTGCATTTCCTTTCTGCTGAATGAAGCTGGGGAAGGTGCTGGAGAACAAGTCTGATAAGGAGCAGCTGAGGGAACTGGGGGGGCTCAGCCTGGAGGAAAGAAGGCTCGTGGGGTACCTTATTGCTCTCTACAACTCCATGACAGGAGTAGACAGGTGTGGGTCAGCCTTTTCTTTAGGCAGTAAGTGGCAGGACAATAGGAAATAGCCTCAAGGTCTTCCAGAGAGATTTAGGTTAGATATTAGTAAAAATTTTGTTACTGACAGGGTGATCAGGCAATGGAACAGGCCGCACAGGGAAGTGGTGGAGCCACCATCACTGGGACTGTTGAGAAGGCAAGTGGATGTGGCACTTGGGGTCATGGCTTAGTGGTTCTAATCCATGGTTCTGGATAAAGAGCTGGATTCGATGATCTTTGAGATTCTCCAGCCTTAAGGATAGTGTGATTCTGTGGCTCCGTGATGGGTCTGTCAGTCCATTTCTCCAGCCCACTGAGGTCCCTCTGAGTGGCAGCACAGGCATATGGTGTATCAGTCACTCCTCCCAGTTTTGTGTTGTCTGCACATAAGACCATTTAACTCTATTGAGTTTGGTGGGAGTTAGTGAGTCCCACAAGGCAGTCTTAAAACCACTTAAGTGATTTACAAAACTTGTGGAGGGTTAAAATTCTTCCTCACTATCTTGATATATTTTTAAGTTCCTAGATCACTTTGAAAAATGGGCTTTAGGCCAGATGACCATCCTGGGAATAATTTCTGTGACCATCTATCCTTCCATTTTTTGGAGACCACAAGTTTTATACAAAGCCTGTAAGAAAATCTGGGGTTTTTTCTGTGTATTTATGTGTTTATTATTTTGATTTTTATTATTTCCTTATTTGTAGAGTGCTCTAGCATTTTCTTTTTTCCTTTTCTGAGATTCCTTGAATTTTCATTCTGTAGTAAAGGGCACTAAGCTCTGACTAAACACCTTTCAAGTTCTCTTAAAATCAGCAGCTGCTGAATCCATATTGCTGTTAGCCAGAATATGACAGTTTGATTTCCAGATTATAGTTTAATGATAGTAATTAGAAAAAACATCTCTTAATTAATGGTGTGCATATATTCTATTTCTAAATTGCACCTATAAACCATCTTCAGATATACACAAACTTTAGGGACATAGTAAATATTATTTGGCTTGCAAATGTAATTACTGAGCCTGAGAGCAAGTTACGAAAAAAGGAATAAAGCATGGAATTTCACAGTATTGCTTTTGCTGGGTATTTGCATCATATAATGAAAACATATGTAAATCTATGAAGTGGTCTGAACCTTTAGAAATTTAAATATGAAATCTAGATATATGCACTGCTTTTAGATTAAAAAACATCAACTCAGTCAAATCAAATTACAGAAGCTTTGCACTGCAGAAGAAAAACAGTGATTTCAAATCCTCTTCCTTCTTGTACACCATCAGAAGTGTTCTTCAATAAATTCACTTGGATAGACAAATTGTAAACTCAATGTGGAAGTTAGCATGTTCTGGTGTCATGGAAAGCAATCTGGCCCACAAATTTCTGTTAATTCCTTGAAGAGGAAAGGAGAACTACCTTAACAATCTTTGTAAAAAGCCTAATGGACATTGAACAACTTGAACTAATACCAATCTTTATGTATATGAGAGGTTTTCTTGGGTTTAAAAAAATTGATATGTTAAGGTGCATTCTTTTACAGTCTTTCTCCAAAGCCACATTGCCTCGTAGAGTTCTGTACTTAAAGCTTTTAGATTTTATTGTTTTGATTGTTGATGAGATTTGAAGTAACTGAATGCTTGTGTTAGGTAATCTACCATGCAGTGTTAGCAATGAAGAGTGGCTGTCATCAGAAAATGTAACTTAAGAATAACCAGACACAAGTACATTTTTACAGGGAAGAAAGTAATAAGTAATTGAAAAAAACAATTTCTAAGAATGAAGAGTTATTGAGATTATAAGAAGATTAATGGGGGTCTACCATCCTGTACCATCACATTGAAAATGGGAACACTTCATGTATACTTCTGGTATTACAGCCTCTCAGGTCACTAATGGAACACAGCAGACAAAAGCAGTTCCATTAGCACAAATTAAATACATGTAATAAATTCTTCTCTTCTTATTGTTGTCAGCAAACTGCTATTACTCTCAGGATTGCAGATAACATGTAAATTGTCATAGCATCAGTCAGAGTGGCATTTTGCTACATTTTGGAATGTTAAAAAAGTTTTACAGCAACTTGTAAAACTTGTACAGCCGTTTAGGCAAGTTTCATATGACTTAAGTTCTGCTTAAGTCTCAAAAAAGAATTTTCACTGGCTTCTCTCAAGGCCCTTCAGATCCTGGAGGAATCTGCTGTAAATCTCTCAGATCATTTTGAGGTATACTACACCCTTAATATTTCAAGAATAAGTTACTATAAAGAATCATAGAATCAGTTAGGTTGGAAAAGACCTCTAAGACCATGAAGTCCAACTGTAAACCCAGCACTGCTAAGTCCATTACCAAACCATGTCCCTAAGTGTCACATCTACATGAGTTTTAAATCCCTCCAGGGATGGTGACACCACCACTCCCATGCACCGCCTGTTCCAGTGCTTGACTATCCTTTTGATGAAGAAATTTTTCCCGTTGTCTAATCTAAACCTCTCCTGGGGAAATTTGAGGCCACATCCTTTCATCCTGTCTCTTGTTACTTGGGAAAAGAGATCAACCCCCACCTGGCTAGAGCCCCCTTTCAGGCAGTTGTAGAGAGTGATAAGGTCCCCCTGGATCCTCTGCTCCAGGCTGAACAGCCCCAGCTCCCTTAGCTGCTCCTCAGACTTGTGCTCCACACCCTTCCCCACCTCCATTGTCCTTCTCTGAACATGTTCCAGACCCTCAATGTCTTTCTTGTAGTGAGGGGCCCAAAACTGAACACAGGATCTGAGGTGTGGCCTCACCAGTGCTGAGTACAGGGGGACAATCTGTGCCCTGGTCCTGCTGGCCACACTGCTGCTGATACAGACCAGGTGCCATTGACCTCCTTGGCCACCTGGGCACACTCTGGCTCATGTTCAGGCAGCTGTTGACCAGCACCCTCAGGTCCTTTTCCACCTATATGACACCTACTTTTACATCTTAGTACAGGCAGCTGTTAGAGCCACTGATGATCAGGCTGAAATGAATAGAATAGAATAGAATAGAATAGAATAGAATAGAATAGAATAGAATAGAATAGAATAGAATAGAATAGAATAGAATAGAATAGAATAGAATAGAATAGAATAGAATAGAATAGAATAGAATAGAATAGAATAGAATAGAATAGAATAGAATAGAATAGAATAGAATAGAATAGAATAGAATAGAATAGAATAGAATAGAATAGAATAGAATAGAATAGAATAGAATAGAATAGAATAGAATAGAATAGAATAGAATAGAATAGAATAGAATAGAATAGAATAGAATAGAATAGAATAGAATAGAATAGAATAGAATAGAATAGAATAGAATAGAATAGAATAGAATAGAATAGAATAGAATAGAATAGAATAGAATAGAATAGAATAGAATAGAATAGAATAGAATAGAATAGAATAGAATAGAATAGAATAGAATAGAATAGAATAGAATAGAATAGAATAGAATAGAATAGAATAGAATAGAATAGAATAGAATAGAATAGAATAGAATAGAATAGAATAGAATAGAATAGAATAGAATAGAATAGAATAGAATAGAATAGAATAGAATAGAATAGAATAGAATAGAATAGAATAGAATAGAATATTTCAGTTTCATGGGACCTAAACCAGCCTTCTAGTCCCACTGCCTGACCACTTCAGGGGCCATCAAAAGTTAAAGCATATTATTAAGGATATTGTCCAAATGCCTCTTAGATAGTGACAAACCTGGGGCATTAATCACCTCTCTGGGGAGTCTGTTCCAATATTTGAACACCCTGTAGGTAGAGAAATGCATCCTAATGTCTATTCTCTGACTTCCCTGGTCCAGCTTTGAACCATTTCCACATGTCCTGTCAATGGAACCTAGGGAGAAGAGCTCAGCAGCTCTCTCTCCCCTTCCCTTCCTCAGGAAGCTGTCATAGAGCAAGGAGGTCACACGTTAGCCTCCTCTTCTCCAAACTAGACAAAACGAGAGTTCTTAACTTCTCCTTATAGGACATACCTTCCAACTCTGAGGAGAATCAGACCAATGATTTATTTAGTGATGGAATGGGTATGATCCTCATTCCCAATCCCTAGCTGAAATCTGTAGTGAATATTACTCCTTCCTCTAAAAGAAGATGCATATTTGCACATTAAATTATACTGAGCACATATGGGATGATTTCTATGTCAATTATAACCCTTGTCTAGTATGCTTTTGAAGCTTATTAATATTAATAAGCATTGGAGGTACATTCCCATATGACAAGAGGGTCATAAGATAAAAGAATGTGTATATCTATATCTTATGCCATTATTTGAATAACTTCCTTGAGATCTAAGTAATTTCTTTACCTAAAATCCTAGCTCCAGATTTACATAACCTCTGCTACACTGTATAATATAATTTAGTTTTTCTGTGGTGATTAATTTCCCTGTTTTTTTATTATTTCTTCTTTGCACTGTGGTGATAGTTATGGATTTATGAATGAGCCTTCTACTGTGGCAGACCTAATACAAGTAACACAGAATAGATAGCTCCATCCCTGAGTAGTTCTAAGGTAAATGAAGCAGGAGAGTTTGAACAAAGAAGAAACAGTGAAGTGCCTGATGATTGAATCCACTGAAAGACATAAACTGATTTTCAAAATTAAGATTCTGACTCTATTGAATGCTTCCATTAATTTAATTAAAGAAGAATTTCTGCATTTTATTTTTAAGGGAAAGGAAAGATAGAGGAAAATACAAAAATGCAAAGTGATGATTAAATCAAAATTGAAAAATAAAATTGAGGTAAAAATTATATTATTTAACTCAGACATTATTTCATTTCTACTGGGAGCTACTGTTATCTAGATTAAAACTAATGCATCATATAAAATTATAACACCAACATCAGACTATTTGGAAGAAATATAATTATTTGTTGTGATTGTGAAAAAAAAATTGGCTTGTGTTAGTTTTGATTTTTTTTTTACACTGATATACTTCAGCTGCTTCTCAGACTGCAGCAATGGTTAATTAAAGAACTTCGCAGCCTTTCCCTCTCCTCTAGAGCTAACTGCATGAAACCTTGCAGCAGAAGAAGCTGGCAAATGAAATAGCAGCACTTCTTAAAATAGTTGCTGATAAATACAACTCCTATGACGAGACTTTCCTCTGTCAGCCAGTGGCTGTCTGGGCTTGCACTTCATCCTGTGTACAGTTCCTGATTTTTTCGTTCTAGGTTTAGCAGCACCACACTGGTATCTCTGTCAGCAGACCTGGCTGTTTGGAGAGATAAGCATGACAGAGCTCATTCAGAGAGATTCCTGCAGGACCTGGATGTCCACATTTGTGTTCTCTTTCAGAAGAACTGTGGATTCAGAGTAAAACTTTCCCTAAAGAGAGTCCTGAGAAGTCATCTTCATGGTTCACCTAAAAATCCTAATATCTGAGATTCTTTATATTACATTCTGTGAGCTTTAAATCAAGGACCTAAATGAAGCTGTTGGAAGACTGTGAGTAAGTCAGGTCTTAATAACATCCCTTAGAAAAATCTTTAGTTTCAAGAAATGCCATATCCTCAGGATTTTTGGTGCTTCATCACTTTTGATGAGCCAGGTCTCTTCCATCCCTGGTTTGAATGACTGAGACTGCTAACAAAATGCTCAAGATTCACTGCAGCACTAACCCAGTGATTTGCATTCATCTCCCTCCTTGGGTCAGACTGAAACTCTACAGTCCTTTCTGCACTCATGATAGGTACAAGCTGCACTGCACCAAGAACAGAGCAGGTGACAGAACTTGTCTTTGTAAGAAAGGCGAGATGGAGAAAAAATGGCTCAAAGCCACGAAGCAAGGTCCTTGAGCAACTCATTTGCAGACACACAACTATTAGAGTTTAATTCAGAAGCCTGTGTTGAATGCCACCATACTCTTACAGATCCTTATACAGTATGCAAAGAGACTCTGCAATTATGAAAGACAGGGAGTATGTCTAAAAGCTCAGTTTTCCTGAGGGAAAACCTTGGTTTTCCCTAATTTCCCTCAGTTTCCCCAATTAGAGAATCACTGTGATGTTTTCCCCTATATACTTGGGCTTTTCCTCACTCTGAAAAAGAGGTTCAGGATTCATCATGTCAGAGTGGAGATCAGACTGTACAGTCTGCTGGCTGGGACCTGTGTTCGAGGGAATGATTTAACAACATTATATAAAACACGAAAATGTTGAGCAAGGACACCTCCAGTGATGAATTCCATAATCAGTTGGTTACTGAGTCAGGGTTATTAATTTTTAAAATTTTCTTTTTTCACATTGAATCTTAAACTTTTATCTTCGCAGAAGAACAGTTGTGCTAGGAATGGGGGAAGGTTTGCTTTGGAAACTCTCTGGTGAGGTAAAAGAGACAGACTTCAATCCCTTCTAGGGAAAAAGGGATTCAAACCTTGGTCTACCACATCCTAGGAATATTTTCATTACTACATTTGTTACTCAGAGGAAGAGCACAATATCCTTCTCTACTGACTTTGACATTGGACAGGTGCTGTGTGTGTAGTACAACTGCAAAATGTGTTTCAAGTAGAACAGTGTTTGGATGCTGGGTAGGGTAGGCTGCCTGGTAACTTAAACATAGAGTTATTGAGGCACTTCATGGGATGTACAGAAACAGAAGCACAGTTAATGGCAAGAAGGCTACGCTTAGAGAACTGTGATCATATAATCACAGATGCATTGAATGCAAGGTTGGAAGGGACCTCGAGGATCATCTGGTCCAGCCTTTCTTGGCAAAAGCACCGTCTAGACAAGATGGCCTAGCACTCTGTCTAGATGAATCCTAAAAGTGTCTAGTGTCAGTCAATCAACCACTTCCCTGGAGAGATTATTCTCACTGCAAATATTTTTCATCTTGTGTCCAATCATAACCTCCCCAAGAGTTACTGTTACACATTACCCCTCACCTTTTCCATAAGACTCCTTGTAAGCAAGGATCTTTGTTGCCATCCTTTAAATACTAGAGGGTGAAAATGTCTCTCCTAAGCCTCCTTTTTTCAAGGCTGAACAAGCCCAGTTCTCTCAGCCTTTCCCCGTATGTCAGGCTTCCTGCTCATCTTTGTGGCCTCTATTTGGAGCCTGTCCAGCTAGTCCACATCTTTTTTTGTATAGCTGTGACCAAACCTAAACACAGTATTCCAGGCCAGGCAAGTGCTGAATAAACTGAGATAATGACTTCTTGATCTCTGCTGCAGGTGTCCTGGTCGATGCAGCCCAGCCTCCTGCTGGCTTTCTCTGCCCCAGCTGCACACTGGTCACATTGAATTTGCTTCCACCAGGACCCTCAGATCCCTTTCCATAAAGCTGCTTCCCAGCCAGGCAGATTCCACCCTGTGCTGCATTCCTTGATTATGTTTTTTAGATGCAACACCTTACACTTGTCCTTGTTGAACTTCATGGGGTTCTTGCTAGCCCACTCTTCCAGACAATCCAGATCTTCCTGCAGGGTGGCTTTTCCTTTCCTTACTGAGTTTGGGACCATGGACAAACTGTATAAGGGTACACTTGATCTCATCTTCCAGATCACTGATAAAGATATTAAGCAGCGCTGAGCCCAATATCAATCCCTTGGGGACCCCACTTGTGACAGGTTGCCACTTTGAAAAGGACCCTGTGGGTGCTGCCTTTCAGCCCATTCCCCACCCACGGCACCGCTTGCCCGGACCATCATACGTTGTGTTAACATGATGTTGACAAAGTGCCTACAGAAATGGAGTGCCAGGCAGGAGCTGAGTAAGGATTTTCAGGTTTGGAGTTTCCATCAACCCAAGCATTAATTTAAAAGCATAATTCCCTTTCTGTTTACTAAATTTCACCTTTTATGTCAAACACTCTAGTTTATCTCATGCATAGCCAGATATTTTTGAAATAAGGAACAGGTAAGGAGAAGTTTTTCTACCCTCAACCTTCCCTGCCTTCTGGAAAAAGACTAATTCCTTGAACAGTTTTAGTTTTGCCTTCTTCTCTTTCCTTCAATGACATCATTGAAGTGTTGAGAAGTGCAGTAAGAAGCTGGAGATGTTTATCCCCTTCAGACTTCTGTACAGGCTAATAAGGATCATTCAAACATGATCTGCTGTTAACTGTGAGCTGTAAGTGCAGTGCTCTGGTATGTAATTATTTTGCATTAGATGTTGCTGTTTTGGAGCATATGCCTCTTTCTAGGCCACGAAAAACAACAAACAAGCAATAAACAAACCCTTGAAAGCAACCCAGAAGTGTTCTGACAGCAGAAAAAAATGTCACATCAAATCTAGCGAGGTAAGTTTTAGTGAGAACAAGCACACTGACTGTTGTAAACTGAAATTCACTGATGAAAGCAGGTTTCATTCATGGTTTTGCCTGAGTTCCTACATATTGGAGGCAATTAATAATCAAATTGTAAATATACTTAGTGCATTTGCCCTACTTAGCACAACAATGATGCGGCTGCTTCAGAGAAAAGTGTATCCAATGCTAATCTAATTAAGCTGCGACCCACTGATACTGGTCAGGTGATATTACAGGATATGAAAGGAAAGCAGTTCGTAATCCAGTCTAAAATCACACACTCAGTTTATTAGTCGCCCACAAAAGACTATGGCAGAAAAACGCATAGCAAATAATGCTACAAAGGCAAACATGAGTAGAAAGGTTGAGTGCTTTGATTCTGCTTCTCAAATGGTAGCTAACTTTGAAATGTCCTTATATTTTACAGATTAAATAAATTTTCCACCAGCATTTAACAAAAATTTTGAAGAGATGAGTGTGTTTTGCATATACTCATATACTGATATCTATGATCAGATTTTAGAAAACATGTAACTGAAATACGCCTGCAAAAACTGTCAGTTTCCATTGTACAATTACACAGATTTATCTCTGTAGGGCTCCTTGTGACTTCATAAATTCTGCCTTTCCCTCTATTAATAACCCAGAGAAAGGATCTGGGGAAAAAATAAGCAGGGAAAAAAATAATTCACAGAACTGCCTAGGCTTGGAAAGATAGAGGGAAAAGAATGAGCTTACCCAGTCTTAGTATTACCCACTTTAAGGTTATTTCTAAATGTATTTTTAAATTTTTATTTAATATGCATAATTTAGGACTTGGCTCTTCAAGGTATCCCTTATATATGTGATTTAGTAATGAGAATAGTCTTACTGACTCTGGTGGAATTTGCTCATGTGAATGAAGAGTGCAAAGGCAGAGGATTAAAATCCAGAGTATGTGTGTAGCTTACATAATTTCAAGCCTGTCAAAATTCATGTCTATATTATCATCTGCCTATGTTACATAACACAAAGGAGCTCTGAGTTGTTTCTTCTTTCCCATATGCCTGAAACACACGTGGTCTTCAAAATTTCGGGTTGCATACATCGTTACCCAGGAAAAAGGAAAAATAAATGCAATACAAATAAAACTTTCATTTTGAGGAATGTCAGAGACAAACACTACCCCCATCATGGTATCTGGCCAGGCACACAAATCCATGCACTGCACTTGTTTACCAGTAAGATCTTTCATTCTCATTTGCTTCCTGACCCAATCTTTAATCAGTATCAGTGCAGCCTTTACCTAAGTCCCTTTTTCATGGTTCCCCTCAAGCTGAGCAGCAGCACATTTCTCAGTATTTCAGGCTGGAATCAGTTGGGTTTAAGAGTGATCATATCCCCCCAGATACACTCAGCACTTAGCAGGATTGAAATTAGTAGTCTATGTTCAGGTTTTTGTTCTTGTTACTTTAAGAAAATCTCGTTTCAAGCCTTTCTCTTTCACCTTTTTCTAGGACGCTAGGGAAGAAAAATCAGGTGACATCCTAAGTGATACTGCAAGAAAAAAAGGTAAACAGAGAGAATTATTTGTATTCATGATAATGCATGAAAACTTCAACAAATAGTGAAGCAGGCAGCAGTACTGCATGCTTGTATGCAGCATTACTAATGGTTTGACCTGCTTGCAAACAAACTTATCAGTGAAAACTAAACTTAATTAAGATGTTAGGGGAAAACACATGGAAGCACTTGATTTTCCTTTTGTGTAAACTGTTGCAACTTTATGAGTTTAGACAAATGTATGGCTGACTTATACCTGTGTGACTGAGAAGAGGATCACAACCATTTTGCCCATGGATGCCACTGGGTACAGTACTAAATTGACTCAAGACATTTTTTTTTTTTTTTTGTTCAGAACTGAATTCAGTATTTTCCCTGTAAGAAATCCAGATTTTAAAAAATCAGTAGAAAACACATTATTTATACCATGATCAGAGTTTTACTATCTGCTTTTTCTTTCATTGCATACTTTAATTCCTGATTTTTGTCCGGTGCAAGCATCTATCTGCATCCTGAGGCAGAGCAAGATGCTCACAGATATTGCTACATAATCAAATAGTTCATTTAGTCTTGTAAGGCTTCTTTGAAGGGAAGATGCTGTATTTTACCTGAGAAAATAAGCCTTGTGATAAAAGAGAATGTTTTGCCTGCAGGCAAAATCTTTGCAGGCCAATCTTTATTGGCCCAAAGATTTCCTACATAACCTGATGACACAGTCATTTAAATTATCTGTCTTCACCTGTGAAGCAATAGTTCTATATCCATCAGCTGCAAAAGCCCTTATCCACTAATGCTCGAGAGGGTTCAGCAATCCTCTGCCAAAAGTAAGAAAATGATGCAACACTAGGAAGTGCCGAAGCAGGATTGTACCTCATCCGGGCACCAGGTCCGGCTCTCCGGGCCCCGGGGCCGAGCCCTGCCCCGGCTTGCGAGGGGCGGCCCGGGAGGGTGTGGGCCGTGGGGTCGAGCCGCGGCGGGTTGCGGGGTCGCGGGCGGGCTCGGTCCCTGCGGGGCCGCTGGAGGGAGCCCCCGGGCCGCTGGAGCCGCCTTCAGCACCGCGCGGGCGGACAGCGCTCGGGGGCCGCGCTCCGCGCCCCGCGCATCCCCGCGCTGCCCTCCGCGCCCCAGCCTGCGCCTGCCCGACCCCTCCGAGCTCCTCTGGCATCGGGCTGGGAGCCAGCCCCGGGGCGGGAAGGGTCCAGCCTCTCCCGCAGGGGCTAGAGGCAAAGCGGCGGACTATGTTAACTGGTCCCTGGGCAGGCGGGACCCGGTGTAAATCAGCACCGACGTGTGACAAGCTGCGCGGATCCTGTTAAGGAGATTTATATATGTAGTTCATGAAGGCAATCATCTGGCTGGTAATCTCTCATTGTGCACCACTCCAAGGCAGTTCGTTCACACAACTGGCTGCAAAACGAAGATACTAGTATCTCTCCTGGGAAATGTCTGTGGGAAATGTGTGTTTTGTGTGTTGTGTGTGTAGCAGCTAAACAGCTGCGATACTGGTGCGTAATGAGATAGCAGCGCATTACTCATAGCTCCAGGAGAGGACGTGGAAGTAAATTAAGAAATCAGCATAACTCACACAGCTTTTGACCCGTCACGAACAGCACCAGCAGTGCATGGGAGCAGGACATGGCGCGCGGCTGCAGTTCATTCACCAGCACACCACCAAGGGCTGGGCAACAACTCTGCCACAGCCTAATTGTCTCACGTCCACAGGGCTCAGCCGGGCACAACACAGCGGGGCAGCTTTTCCCAAAACAGGGTGAGCCCAATCACTGGGACAGGAGATCAGGCAGCCCACAGCTAACAAGTGCCTGCAGCAAGGGGATGGGCAGGGGTGGGCAGCGGTTTCAGGAGGACTAGGGTCTAAGGAGGGTAGACGTGTCCCAAGAATCATGGACATCAAACTTCCAGGTGCAAGATCAGTCACTTCCCAGGTGCACATCCCAACCCTCATGTAAATAACATGCCACCAGCAACAAATTCCTCTGTACCCTCCCTCCTTTAGGGATTATCTGACAGTATCTCCAGCATTTTCTCCCCGATTCCGTGGAGCAAGCCAAATGGTAATGATAGTCTGCTATGAAATACTGATAACGCTTAGCTGTGACAGTCTGGATAGGGAGGGAAAAGGGAGCAGCAAGAATCTCTGGGATTAAGTTGTCCTAGTACGCACTATTTTCTTGCCTTGCAGGGAAATGGGGAGTTTGGTGCATTCTCACTTTACTGGGGAAGAAGTCATCTGAGTGTGAAGTCAGGTGAGACCTAGTTTTAACCCCTCAGACCCATCCTGACCAGTGCCTCAGCAGTCTGCACCACACAGCACTCCACCATGTAACCAGCACTCTGTCCCAGACATCAGTTGTAACGATTCAGCACAACAGTGTTTGCCCTTTGACCACCAGCAGAAAAGGCTTCTTAGTGTCCTCTAAGACAGCCTAGGATCTCACAGCAAATGTCCCAAGGGAGCTTTGCTCTGGCTTCACTGAGGTTTCACGGTTTCTCCTTGCAAAAGAGCAGCATGCTTTGCTCCTGTTTTCCCATAGCTCATATCAGCTACCCTTCACATACCAAAGTCCCAGTTGCACCAGCAGATTCAGAGTTAAAAGGCATGAGCAGTAAAATGGGAGCACTGGGAGAATTTGGCCAAGACAGAGTCAGCTCAAACCCCAAACCACTGCTGGGAAGTCAGGGAGGGGAATAATAACTGACAAATCCTCCCTACTTGCCCCAGGAGCTTCTCTCCCAATGCTGTTTCAAGAGACAGCAATGTAGTGAATATACAACCAGAGGGGACAGGGTGGTTAGAAAGTGTCCCAACTCCTAGCTTGAGGTGAAACACTCAGATGGGCAATGGGAGACTGAAGAAGAGGAGACAAGAATGATTTTTGCCTATGATCTCCCCTCCAGGTAATGAACTTCTGAGCACCTGATTAAAAAGGAAGGGCTCTTTTGGGACATCCCCCCACACCTCCTCTCACTCAGGATGATGGAGAAAGAGGACTGTTCCCACCCTCTCCTCAGCACGGTACCTGGTTGAGGGAAGTCACGGCAAACCTGGGGATGACCAGCTGCATGACAAGCTGCAGGACAGAGGTGACCAGTCCAGCCAGGATGGCCCAGGTGAGTGGCAGCGGGAGCATGCTGTAGGTCGCAAAAAGCGTGAAAAGCACGTAGCCAATGCCGTCCCCAAGGAGGCCACAGCCTAGTCCCGCCGCCAGAATTTGTGTGGCCATGGCCACCCAAGTGACAACACCGCTGTACTGTAGGTAGGTGTATGAAGTCGTGTCCTTCCTGACCACCACTAAGGCACAGATCACCACCTCAATGCCAGTGAAGAAGCCCAAGAGGATGCCCTTAATGGGGTCCATGGGAGCAGAGGCTAGGGTCAAGTGGAGGAACAGTAGGGTCAGCTTGGTCAGCACATCCAGGATGTTCATGACCACCTCAGATTTGCGCCGTTGACCCAAGAAGTAGCGCTGGTAAAGGCGCTCCAAGTCCCGAGACTTAAAGGAGTTGCGGAGAGTGGGGAAGATGACCCCGCGATATGTATAGCCCCAGTTGAGGAAGAAGTCGGAGTTGCTGGGGGCACAGTCCAGGGGCAGAAAGCCCAAGTCTCCGCTGCTGCTTGTGCCCTCCGGGAAGACTTTAGTGCCTCCGTTGTTGTGGCGCTCGCTGCCCAAACTCCGTCCGGCCGACTGCCGCCGGAGGCGGTGGTGGTGATGCGGTGGGTGCGGGTGGTGGTTGGGGCAGCAGGTCTCGTCGGAGCTGAAGCCCTTGCCCCCGCCGCTGCTGCTGCCGCCGCTGNCTGAATTCAGTATTTTCCCTGTAAGAAATCCAGATTTTAAAAAATCAGTAGAAAACACATTATTTATACCATGATCAGAGTTTTACTATCTGCTTTTTCTTTCATTGCATACTTTAATTCCTGATTTTTGTCCGGTGCAAGCATCTATCTGCATCCTGAGGCAGAGCAAGATGCTCACAGATATTGCTACATAATCAAATAGTTCATTTAGTCTTGTAAGGCTTCTTTGAAGGGAAGATGCTGTATTTTACCTGAGAAAATAAGCCTTGTGATAAAAGAGAATGTTTTGCCTGCAGGCAAAATCTTTGCAGGCCAATCTTTGTTGGCCCAAAGATTTCCTACATAACCTGATGACACAGTCATTTAAATTATCTGTCTTCACCTGTGAAGCAATAGTTCTATATCCTNGATGAAGCGCTGCTCGGTGATGTGGCGCACGGCCGTCTGCCACAGCAGGCGCTGGGGTCTGCCGCTGCCGGGGGGAGTCCTGTTGATGGTGTAAAGTTCATCGCTGTCGCTCAGGCACCGCACCTCCGAGAGCTCCATGGCGGTGACTGGCGGGGGGCAGAGCACCCGCGGGCGGGGGGAGGACAGGGGCGGGGGGGCACACACCGTCTTTGGGGAGGGGAGCAGAAGGAGGGATGGAACCGCAGGAGNTTCATCAGCTGCAAAAGCCCTTACCCACTAATGCTCGAGAGGGTTCAGCAATCCTCTGCCAAAATTAAGAAAATGATGCAACACTAGGAAGTGCCGAAGCAGGATTGTACCTCATCCGGGCACCAGGTCCGGCTCTCCGGGCCCCGGGGCCGAGCCCTGCCCCGGCTTGCGAGGGGCGGCCCGGGAGGGTGTGGGCCGTGGGGTCGAGCCGCGGCGGGTTGCGGGGTCGCGGGCGGGCTCGGTCCCTGCG
>VZSE01014925.1:0-37079 GCA_013398275.1 Promerops cafer
TGCAGAAAGACCTAGACAAATTAGAGAGAGGTGCAATCACCAGCCGTATGAAATTTAACACAGATGTGCCAGATTCTGCACCTGGGAAAGGGCAACCCTGGTTGTGTGTATAGACTGGGGAAGGAGAGGTTGGAGAGGCTGGAGAGCAGCACTGCGGAAAGGGACCTGGGGGTCCTGGTNAAGGGACCTGGGGGTCCTGGTTGATGGAAAGTTGGATATGAGTCAGCAGTGCCCTGGCAGCCAGGAGGGCCAACAGGGTCCTGGGGTGCATCAGGCACAGCATCGCCAGCTGGTCAAAGGAGATGACTGTCCCACTTTTCTCTGCACTAGTGCAGCCTCACCTTGAGTCCTGTGTGCAGTTTTGGTCACCACAATATAAAAAAGATATTAAACTATTAGAGAGTGTCCAAAGGAGGGCCATGAAGATGGTGAAGGGCCTGGAGGGGAAGTCGTATGAGAAGTGGGTGAGATCACTTGATTTGTTCAGCCTAGAGGAGACTGAGGGGAGACCTCATCGTGGTCTTCAACATCCTCACGAGGGGAAGCGGAGGGGCAGGCATGGATCTCTTCTCTTTGGTTACCAGTGACAGGACTCAAGGAAGCGGCATGAAGCTGTGTCAAGGGAGGGTTATGATGGATATTACAAATAGGTTCTTCACTCAGAGGGTGGTTGGGCACTGGAACAGGCTCCCCAGGGAAGTGGTCATAGCACCAAGCCTGACAGAGTTCAAGAAGCTTTTAGATGATGCTCTCAGGCACATGGTGTGATTCTTGGGATGTCCGACACAGGGCCAGGACTTGGACTCAATGATCGTGATGGGTCCCTTCCAACTCAGCATATTCTGTGATTCTATGATACAGTGGTGGAAGCAACCACTAGATAGCAGGAAACATACTCTGTGCCCCATGCCACCACTTGGAACGCTATCCTGGGGCTTGAAAAGCAAGTCTTATGGTGACATAGTACCCCAGAAGGAATTGAATCAGACAATGGAACTCATTTCCAAAACAACCTCATAGACACTTGGGCCAAAGAACATGGCATTGAGTGGGTGTATCACATTGCCTGTTATGCACCAGCCTATGGAAAAATCAAATGATGTAATGAACTGTTAAAGACTACACTGAGAGCAATGTGTGCTGGGACCCTCAAACATTGGGATACACATTTGGCAAAGGCCACCTGGTTAGTCAACACCAGAGGATCTGCCAATCAGGCTGGCCCTGCCCAATCAAAATGTTTACGTACTGTAGAGGGGAATAAAGTTCCTGTAGTGCACATTAAAAACATGCTGGGGAAAACGCTCTGGGTTATTCCTACCTCAGGCAAAGGCAAACACATCCGTGGGATTACTTTTGCTCAAGAACCTGGGAACACTTGGTGGGTAATGCGGAAGGATAGGGAAGTCCTGTGAGTGCCTGTCAGGACTTAAAGGATGCAGTTAAATGGTCTCAAAAACTTTCAAAGGAAGAAGTTCCTACAAGAGAAACTACCACAACAAGAACTTAAGATAAACTCAGATGGTAAATAGGAAGGTGTTAATTTCAGGCCTACATGGAGGTGAAAGGTTTGGAATTAGCTCACCAGACAAAATTCCACTGTGCAGACTGTGGGAAAAGGGCAGATGGCAAAAACAGGAAGATGCCAGGCCTGGTGAGGCAGATCTGGGTAACCTATTCGAACAAAAATTCCCACCATGGCAAATTGTGACAAAGGAAGCAACTGCTTACACACATGCCATCCCAAGTTGTGCGAATGGCACATACACCTTGTGGATACCCTGGACTTGTACTGTATAAAAGGGGTACCTCCAGAAGAACACTCAGGGGAGCCCCAGCTCTGAGAAGACCAGAAGAAGGAGGGCCAGTGGGATGCTGCAGGGGCCCATGTTGTGGTGACCATCTTTCTACTTAATCTGTCTCTCTTTCTCCCCTCCTCTTTCTCTACCTCACATTTACTGTTAAATAAAATCCATACTATTGACTTTGGCATACGGTCACATTTGCACCCGAATTTGGGCAGAGGCCTCTTAATAATTGAACCCTAACATTATTTCAGGAGTGGGATCATAACAGTGACTCAAAGAGGAGTTGATTTTAGATGAGAATAGCCAATGAATTAAATTCTATGATGTTAATTGCTGTATAACACTGTGTATTATCACCTCTGTGGCAGCTGCATGTGCATCACCACACTGGGCATGTCACAGCGTAGATCTTCATCACTCCAAAATTGGGGATCTGAACCCGACTTCCCTTCAATCACCACATTAATGAAGAATGAACTTGGAGAAAACTGAATGAGCACAGCAGTGGTGGGAACAGAACTGGCTTAAAGACACAACAATCCAACACCACACATGATCTTTCCTACCTCAAAGACTGTTAAGTCAGATTGATCCCAAGGTCATGGACTAAATCACAGAATCATAGAATTGTTAAGGTTGGAAAAGATATTAAAGATCATCAACTCCAACCATTAACCCAGGACCACCACCATGTTCACCACTATACCATGTCCTCAAGTGCCATATCCACATATTTTTGGAACACTTCCAGGGATGGTGACTCCATCACTTGTCTGGGCAGCCCGTTCCAATGCTTTACAGCCATTACTGTGAAAAAATGTTTCCTAATATCCAATCTAAACCTCCCCTAGCACAACTTGAGGCCATTTCCTCTCATCCTGTCACTTGTTACCTGGGAGAAGAGACTGACCCCCACCTGGCTACAACCTTCTTTCAGGTAGTTATAGAGAGCAATAAGGTCCCCCCTCAGTCTCCTTTTTTTCTAGGCTGAGACCCCAAGCTCCCTCAGCTTCTCCTCATCAGACTTGTGCGCCAGACCCTTCCCCAGCTCCGATGAAACAATTGAACCACTAGCTCCTAAAGTGGAAGAGGTTCCAGAATTAAAAATGAGACCCATAAATAAGACCAAAGTGTCTGAAGGACCTCAAGGTCAGGAGGAACATGGTCAGAACTACTCCCTGGGACCCCCTGCAATTGGCAAATCTACAGGAAAAATATGGACAATAACCAGGGGTGTCAGAAACTAAGTATTTATGGAGACTGAGCCTCTTGAGGGGAGACAGAATATTGCTGGATGGAAATGAAGCTGACAGATACTGGGGGCCAAGAGTCTTATTATATCTAGGACCTGAGCCTACCAATCAACCTCATTCCATAATCAGCAGGGTTGCATGTTGGGCAGGAGGAATAGATGTTATGGAAAGAGGAGAACCAGCTTCCATACCCATACAGTCAGCTAATGAAATTGCCGCCACTGGTACAAAGGCAGGTTTGCCTCCGGGAAGCGTACAGATATGCAAATGGAGACACCAATCTCTGCAGAGGTGTATCCTAATATATTAAGACCTCTGTTGAGGGGAGCCTCAACATTGTTAAAAACTTATTTAGTGGGGCAATGAGATGAAATTAGAAGAGATGTAATGCATAATGAAGCATTACAAGATCCCCAAGCCCTGAGATGACCTATCCCCATGTGGGCAGGACTCTGGGCTGGGAAACTCATCATGGAGAACAAACTCAGGCTATTGAGAGGTGCTCAACAACTGAAATGTGAACATACCCCACCCAAGATAACAGAAAGATCAAAAACCCCAGTTCACTTCTGGGAAGAGTGAAATCAGCTGTGGAGGATGGCAGTGACTTCAGGTATTTCCTGTGCAGCTCTGAGAGGACAATCCACTGCAGTAACAGCAGACTTAGTTAAAGTAGTACAACAAGGGGGAAACACAAATAACAAAAACTTTCCACAGGAAAACCACCCCCCACCCCTCCAACCCTTTTGAGACAACAGAAACACAAAAGGAAAAAACCCTTGGGCCTCATCAGTGGCCCATTATGACCTATCAATGGTCTGATAAGGATGGGCCCCATATCTACTTACCAGTAGGACCTAGAAAACAAACTTTGAATTTTCTAATTGATATAGGAGCCCAAATATGTCTAATCACCTCCACAGATGCTGAAAAACTAAAGTTTTAAAAGACAAAGGGTCCATCTAACAGGATTTAATGGACAAAGTATTATATGTTATACTGCCAAATTACATTTATGGTTACCTGGGGAAAATGAATGACCTCACACACATTTGCAATTGCAGATCATGAAGAAAATATTTTAGGATACGATATTCTTAAAGGAAAAGTTTGGCAATTGCCCAATGTGAATGTTTGGTTATTCGGGCCTGCAAAAACTCCAAATAGTAAAATTTCTGGAGAAAATAGGAAAATTAATCTATTAAAAATGTCTCCAGTTTTACCTGTTTCTACTGCAACCAATATCAAACAGTACCCTGTTTCCCCTGCAGCCAGAGAAGGGATAAATGAAGTAATTAGGGATATAGAATACAGGGGCATTTTACTGAGGACACACTCCCCATACAATTCTCCTCTTAGGCCAGTGAGGAAATGGCAGCTGGTGCTTAACTAATGATTATTGGTGGCTGAATGCCAACACAGGACCATTTCCCACGGCCATCCCGAACATTGCTAGTCTCACTGCTACCCTGCAAGTAGCTGCACATAAATGGATGGCAGTTTTAGATGTAAAAGACGTTCTTCATGGTTCCACTTCAGGAAGAAGAAAAGTCCAAATTTGCATTTACTTGGAAGGGGACATAATATACCTTTAATCACCTACCCCAAGGCTATAAGCATTCACCCACAATAGCACACAATGCTCTAGCTGAATTCCCTCAACAAATAGAAATCCTGGGATGGGTACAAATTTATCAATACATCGATGATGTGTTGATAGGGGGTGAAGGGGAAGGTTCCGTAAGAACAACAGCACAGGATATATGGAATAAATTAAATGATGAGGGGATAGAAGTGCTCTCTGCTAAATGCCAAGGCCCCTCTAAGGAGGTAAAATTCCTGTGAGCCTAGTGGATTTCTGGTCAGGCTGTAATACCAGAGAAAATCATTACAAAATTGGATGCTAAACCCACCCCGACTACTAAAAAGGAGCTTCAAAAGATCATGGGTACTTTAGGATATTGGAGAAATCATGTACCTGGATTTTCTATAATAGTGAGGCCATTGTACTCAGTAATGAGGAAAAACTAGATCATAAGAGTGGGTTGATAGTCACAAACAGGCTTTGCAAACACTAATAGAAGAGTTAAAAACATATCAATCACTAGGACCAGTTCATCCCAGTGATCCTATAATAGTTGAATGGGGTTTTGCTGAACATGGGACTTAATGTAATATGTTCCAGAAAGGCCCTCATGGACCCAAATAACCAAAAGGGTTCAGTTTCACAGCATTAAAAGATACTGAAAAGAGATATGCTGTCTGGGAAAAGGGATTATTGTCTCTGATCCGAGCCCTCAAACAGGTAGAGAAAATTCAACAGCATCAACCTGTGCAAATCCAAGGATCTTTTAACCTGTTAGCCAGTATTGAAAAAGGCAGTGCTCTGCCTAATGGGATTACACAAAAAACAGTGGTACACAAACGGTATGTGTATTTCTCAGGACTCGCAGATCAGATGGCTATAACTAAAGGACTGACAAAACCTACAAAATTGCAGATACCTGTGACCCCAGATATGCTGGCTTTGCAACAGCCATATAAGCCTAGTCCTATACAGGATGCTCCCCCATTAACTTCAGACTCTGAAGTTAGATACCTGGTTCACTGATGCCTCAGCCAAACGCATTGATGGTAAATGGAAGTACAGAGCAGTTGCTCTTAACTTTCAGACAGGAATGGAAGCAGAAGAAGGAGGAATGGGAAATGCACAGGTGGGAGAACTAAAGGCTGAACCGCTTGCAGTAAATGAGAAAGAAAGGACAATATATGTTTGGGCTAATGCCACACAGTGCTGGTGTCAACAGGAAGCATTAGGTTGGCAGGTAAATGGAAAGGAGGTTTGGCAGAAGGAAGATTGAAAATGGTTGTTGTTACAGGCTCAATCCCAACCAACCCACAAAGGATAGTTCAAAGCTCATGCCAATATTCAAGCCTTATAGACCAATTGAAACACCAAGGTGGATCATATGGCAAAAATTAGAAAGATAAAAATTGATCACTTGGAAGATCCACTGTTAACGTGGGGTTGGGGGTTGGAGACAAGACACTCGACACAACACCGGTCGGTCATCAGCAAACAGCAATGAGTTTAATATGGCTGCCCCTTTTATCGGGCTTGGGATTTCCCAGGCTTAGATAGCTGATTGGATGAGACCTCTCCACCCAGCTCTCTCAGGCTAGTGGTGTACCTGCATCTAAGCTTGAACAGGGTTGCCTGAGATGTTTGCTTGGGTTTGAATCCAACCTATTGTACTGTGACAATCCACAACATTGGTATTGATTGGGTGAGTGGTTACACTGTAAACCGGGGCATACCAGAGGTTTTATTTTTTGGATAACAAAGTAGAGGTTGGCCATTGACCAGGAAGATGTGTAAACGCATTCTCACACAACGTCCCCAGGGCCAATTAAGACTTGTACAAAATCACCCAGACCAGGCTCTGCCTATACTTATCAAAAATAACAAGGCACTGTGGTCCACTTGGCAAATAGATGATATTGGACCTCTGAAGACATCTAATGCTTACAAGTACATCCTAAGAGGTATGGAAGTGATATCTGGATTGTTAGTTGCTACTAAAAGCAGGCAAGCTGATGCCAAAGCTACTCTTTAAGGACTCTGTAATTGGTTTTCCAGTCTCCCTATTCCAGATTCTATACAGAGTGACAACCACACTTCACCAGTGTGATGGTGCAAGACAGACACAGAAAGAAAAGTATCAAATGGGTTTTTCATGTACCTTATTATCCCCAAGCAAATGGGATGGTGGAGCATATAAATGGTTTGCTGAAACACTACCTTAGACCACACAAATCTGGATGAGATGAAAGGATACCCTCTATATTATATGAGATAAATAACTGATATGAACCAATGGGTAGTTCTGTTTCACTAGCTTTCTTGAGCCCCATGTCTCTTGAATCAAGTTCAAATGATAAAATTGACGCCTTTCAGGAGAATTTAAAATTAGGCCAACCAGTCATGGTCAAATTACCCCAAACTGGAATTGTACCTATGACTCTAAGGGACACTCAAGCACCACTAGCCTGGGTGGCTACTGACTCTAATGGTCACCAACACAGAATCAGTTCCAGATGGGTATTTACCACATTTTCAACTAAGGAAACTAACCTGTCCCATCTGGCACATCTGCTGAGATATACATTATTTTATTTTACAGGTCAATGGCTGCTATTGGTCATCATCCTGATGGTAACACCAGGAACACTACAGTAGATACCAATATCCTCCAATACACTTGGAGGCTTGCCTAAGCATGGACTTGCAAACAAGACAGATCCCATGGGCCAGTATGTATCTGTCTACAAGGGTCCCCCTACAACTGGTAGATGGTGGTGTCATGCATTAGTAGAAGTCCTTTGAAAGTCTACTAAAGACACAGCCAAAATAGAAACACAAAACATGGAACATCACCAGTTTGTCTCACCCCAAATCTAAAGGACTGCAAAGTGAAACAGAAAAACACAGTTTTAATTCATTATGACATAGAAGCAGAGTATATCCTGGAGTGTATAAAGGTGCCTAGCATTCCTCCCACGAGTGCCACCAAAATTATCAAAAAGCCTGTAAAATTGACCCCAAACATCTCACTGGTCGGGCCCTATGTAGTCAAATTGGTAGGACAACAAATATTGTCTAATCCCTCTTGGTCTTGTCCTGGGTAACTCAAAATTATTGTATTCCATATCTATCTGTGCCCAAAGTTGTTAGTGTTTCTTTAAGACCCGGCAACATGACCAGAAACAGAACCCTGGGGCTGGGGGAGTACCGATCTTATTAAGTTTGGGGCACTCAGGCAGGAGCTCTCTTGCTTCTTGGTTCTGGCTCTTTTCCTTTCCTTCTTGCACGGAGAGAACTGAGGCAGTGCGGGTGGAGGCTCCCCTTTGGTTTTCCTTTGTTTCTCTCTGGCCTCTGGAGGGGGTTGCTTTGGGCTGGTCTCTAGACTGGCAAATGTAGCAACCTGAGAAGCTGCATTTAGCAATTAAAACTGTTTCAGAGTGAACTTTGCAACATCTGTCGGCAGCACGGAGCCAGAGCCAGTTGGGCCTAGGGGATGCCGTTTCCGGTGATTGCAGAGACAGTTTCTTCCCCCCCTGCAAAACACCAACAGTTTGGAGACAGGAGCACTGACCCTGGCTGAGTCCAGTGGGTGGCAAGAGGCAGCGAGCGGCAGCACTGATATCACACACATGCACCACCGCAGCTACCAAAAGGAAGCAGAGGCTGACACCGCGGGGCCGGAGCTTCCCAGACAATGCCAGCAATTCCCATCTGCCACCAGAACTGCTTTGTAAGCTCCTACATCCCAGTTTTTTGTTCCAGGGGTAAAGTTGAGGTGAGCAAAGTTTGTCAGTAATTTTTCCTTTTTCTTGTGATGGCTAACAGCTGGCCTGAAAGCCTCACAGGCACAAGTAACCCTGACCTTAACTCGATCAGCCTATACCTGTGATAGAAAGGAAACATCTTTGGGAGAGAGGGCACTGAGAGGTGGAGGGACTTGGCTGCAGAGAACCGACGCCAGCCAATCCCTGACGAGGATGTACGCAGCCAGCTATTGGTCAGTGAATTGGGTGGCACCAAGATTCTAGCCAATCAGGGTCAACCATATAAAAGCAAGTGGTGAACAATAAAGTTCTGCTATTGCCGCACGAACCTTGGAGTGTCGTGTTGTGTCCGTCTCAACTGTGACAAATGGTGACCCCCAACGTGATGGTGATAGCCTAGCTGCGTAGAGAGCAGGGAGACAGAGCCCAGTGGGGAGAGAACAGCCTGGAGAGCTGCCGACAACATGGAGAGCTGTAATAGTCCGGACGTGTAAATAATAGGGTGAGCCGCTGGGAACATGGGGGGACAAGTTTCAACAGAAGATAAAGCTATAGTGAATGTATGGACCCTTATGTTGAGCAAAAGAGGGATTAAATAGGATGAACAGGCTCTGCAAACTTTATTACAGTTTTGCAGGAGCCAGGGTGTAGAAGCCACTACAGAAGCCGCTTTCAGTATTAAAAACTGGGAACAAGCTGGTAAATTGATTTTTGAGTCAGCCTCTCGAGGAAACAAGACTGCTATGAGTATTATGACTACCTGGAAGTTGGTGCTAGATATGTTAAAACTGATAAAAGCCAAGCGGAATGTGAATGCAGCAGCAGAGGCGCTGTGGGCACCACCCACCAAAAAATCCCAAAATGGCGGAGCGTGTGTGTCGTGGGCACCATCTGCCTAAACATCCCAAAATGGCAGAGTGCACGAAACAACCCAAAATGGCGGGGAGCCGGGAGGAGCAGTCGGGGAAATAGGTGCCGCATCAGGTTTGCAAGCAGAGAGGGCAGACGAGAAACCAGAAATGGAGTGGCTTTCATCTGAGCTCTCTAATCCTGCAGAGCCGCCCCACCGCACCGCCAGAGCCCCCCTGCCGCCAGCATCAGGTGCGCATGTGCAACGCCTGGGTCTGCCCGTGCCGCAGCTGCCAGAGCCATAAGCGCTTTGTTCCACGCCTCGTATTACCATAAACCCGCTCAGTCTTCCTCTGCCTGCAGCTGATTGGACAGCCCAGCCACCGCTTGGCACACCCACTCACAGCCTCGGCGTGCAAACAGAACCCGGAAGCCGAGCGGCACCCAGCAACGAAAGCACCGGCAGGGAGATGCCAGTGCCCGGGGCCGTGGGCCACCGTGTCCCGCTGCGTCCACAGCCAGGGATTCGAAAAGCCTGAGGGACGCCCTTTGTTAATAAATTTGTGGGAGGCTGATGGGGAGGACCCAAGTTATTGCCCCCTGGCTGACCCGCAAGAGGATGCTTTCACCATGCAACCAGTATCAGTTACCACCCCAGCATACAATCCAGTTAGCTTTTGGAAAAACGTGAAATTCATGGCAGTTGCAAGCGGGGATCTTGAAGGTGCTGAATGAATTTCTGTGCCCATGCCCCTGCTGTCATTGGACAGCCAAGAGACTGTGGAAGAGATGATTAGAGCACTCCCAGGGCTGCAAGGACATGGGACTGCACCCGATGTACACGTGCCCTTTAAATGGCAAGTTCTCTCCGAGCTACACCAACTAGCCACCAAACGTGAACTGGGGTCTCCAGCAGTAGCAAGCACGCTACGGTTTCTAACTGCCGATGAGATGAACCCCTTTGATATTAAGCAGATTGCGAAGTTGCTCTGTTCCCTGATTCAATACATGACGTTTGAGTCCACCTGGTGGCGATATGCAGAAGAGCAAGGGCTGCAGAATTTAGAGGTACCGCAGCAAGATCCATGCTTTGGGGCAGGGGTTCCTCAGCTCATGGGCTTGCCCCCCATTGACAATCCACAAATGCAAGCATGCTTAAATCCCTCAATATTAGCACAGGCAAGAGACTTAGGAATGCAGGCCCTGATGAAAGTTGCAAACATGGCCACTCCAACCCAATGGCATGCAACTATCAAGCAGGGCCCCAAAGAACTTCATAAGCAATTCATAGAATGATTACAAGATGCAATGGAAAAACAAATAGTAAACAACGATGCAAGGAATCAGCTGATATTGCAATTGGCACAAGACAATGCAACTGAAGACTGCAAGAGAGCTATAGATCTATTACCAAAAGAAAATCCATCCTTAGATGAAATGATTGATGCATGTGTTCAAGTTAGAACTGATTCATATAGCATGGCTTTGTTAGCCAACTCTTTCGCAACTGCTGTGAGGTTGTCGCACCAACGTTATAGATGTAGGCAACAAAGCCACATAAGAGCAAGTTGTCCCTGCAAGTCCAACTCATTGGAGACCCACCAAAAACAAAGAACTGTGCCTACAGTAGGAAATTGTAACCAATGTAGAAAACCCAGTCACTTTGCCAAAGACTGTAGGTCTAAATTCCACACTGACGGACAACCTCACAGGGAACAGGAAAACGAGAACAAGAGCGTGATGGGGAAGGGCGCGCAGACACAAGCACCTTCCCGTCCCCCAGTACGAGCCTATGTGACCAGCTCACAGGGAGAACAAGAGGCTCAGCTGGAATGGATGTTTCCACAGACAATGCAATAACTATAGACTCGTTAAAAGTGCCTAAAGTTCCCCTCGAGGCCCATGGGCCTATAGGGAGGTTGAGTACACTATTGTTAGGAAGATCAAGTGCAACGTTGCAAGGTATTTTTGTTCACCCTGGTGTTATAGATGCAGACTATACAGGACAGATATGTGCCATGGTATCAACATCTACTCCTCCTCCTGTGACCATCCCAGCTAAAACTTGCATTGCCCAACTCATTCCTTTTATGTCTTGTGTTCCTAAAACAGACCCAAAGCTGCGAGGAGACCGAGGCTTCAGATCGACGGGAAAACCTCAAGTGTACTGGACTCCGGTCATTTCCGATTGGAGACCAAACATAGTTTGTACACTTACAATGCCTCAGACAAATCCATCCCACATCAAAGTTAGTGAGATGATAGATACTAGAACAGATGTCACCATCATATCTGCCAATACATAGCCTCAATCGTGGCCTACCACAGCTCTAAGATCTGTTGTTGCTGGCCTCGAGGATACCACACGAAGTTACTTAAGCAGTAGACCTGTGTTAGTTAAGAATTCAGAAAGACAGACAGCCACAATCCGTCCCTATGTTACCGCTGCGCCACTCAACTTGTAGAGATGTCAGCGTGAAGAGGTTGGGTAGGAACAGATTTTTAACTAGGGCCACTGTTCTGAAGAGCGTAATGCATCCTACATTAGCCTTGAAGTGGCTCACTGAAGAGCCCGTGAGAGTTCAGCAGTGGCCCCTAGAAAGAAAAACTAAACGCCCTTAAATTCCTAGTTCAGGAANCAATACATAGCCTCAATCGTGGCCTACCACAGCTCTAAGATCTGTTGTTGCTGGCCTCGAGGATACCACACGAAGTTACTTAAGCAGTAGACCTGTGTTAGTTAAGAATTCAGAAAGACAGACAGCCACAATCCGTCCCTATGTTACCGCTGCGCCACTCAACTTGTAGAGATGTCAGCGTGAAGAGGTTGGGTAGGAACAGATTTTTAACTAGGGCCACTGTTCTGAAGAGCGTAATGCATCCTACATTAGCCTTGAAGTGGCTCACTGAAGAGCCCGTGAGAGTTCAGCAGTGGCCCCTAGAAAGAAAAACTAAACGCCCTTAAATTCCTAGTTCAGGAACAATTAGATCAAGGACATATTGAGCCATCAACAAGTCCATGGAACACCCCTGTGTTTGTAATTAAAAAGAAATCAGGTAAATTGAGATTACTCCATGAGTTAAGGAAAATTAATGCAGTTATGGGAAGTATGGGTGCTTTACAGCATGGAATGCCATCCCCAGCTATGATACCTGCTACCTGGGACATTTTGATTGTCGATTTGAAAGATTGTTTTTTCACTATTCCCTTACATCCTGATGATATCCTAAAGTTTGCATTTACAGTGCCCTCCATCAATCATGCAGCACCAGTTGAGCGATATCAATGGAAAGTGCTGCCACAGGGTATGAAAAATAGCCCAACAATTTGTCAATGCTATGTTGCCCAGGCACTCTCAATAGCGAGAGAACAATTCCCAGGAGCATACTGTTATCATCATATGAATGACATATTGATAGCAACCCCAACCAAAGAAGGCCTTGTGCAGATTTGGCCGAGTTTGATGCAAGCACTGCAAGAGTTTGGGTTGCAAATTGCACCAGAAAAGGTGCAGCAGCAATCCCCATGGAAGTACCTGGGAGTTAAAATATTAGATCAAACAATACAGCTGCAAACAATTCAATTTTCAACCAAAGTTCAAACCTTAAATGATGCACAAAAACTTTTAGGCATCATAAAGTGGGTAAGACCCTATTTAGGGTTAACCACCCCACAATTATCACCCTTGTTTAATATTCTCAAAGGTGACCCTGAGTTAACCTGTCCAAGGAAATTAACTCCAGAGGTGAAAACCACACTTGAAACAGTAGAGCGAGCCATAATGAACAGACAAGTTTATCGGATATGTCCTGAAGTTTGTATTACAGTGTTTATTGTCTCTGTTGATTTACATCCTACAGGAATTATTGGTCAATGGGACACACAGTGGTCTGACCCACTACACATTTTAGAATGGATCTTTTTGCCCCATCAACCTAAAAAGACATCACCTACTATTTTTTAATTAATTGCACAACTAATTATTAAATGCTGTCAAAGGTGTTTGCAGCTGAATGCTAAAGATCCCTCAAAAATTATTATACCAGTACAAGAGGAATATTTTGAATGGTGCTTTGCAAATAGCACAGCACTACAAACTGCTTTACAAAACTTTACAAAGCAAATTACCTATTACCCAGTCACAAATTGTTGCAACTGAGACCACTGTGTTGTCTCTGAAACCACGAAACCATCGCATACCCCTGAAAGGTCTCACGGTTTTTACTGATGAGTCTGAGAAAACAGGAAAAGCCATTGTGACCTGGAAAGATAACAATGAATGGCAAACACTAGAGGGTTGTGATAGTAGATCACCTCAGCTACTTGAATTACATGCTGTAGCCATGGCTTTTCAACGTTTTCCTCATGTTCCTTTAAATATTGTAACTNCTGCTTTACAAAACTTTACAAAGCAAATTACCTATTACCCAGTCACAAATTGTTGCAACTGAGACCACTGTGTTGTCTCTGAAACCACGAAACCATCGCATACCCCTGAAAGGTCTCACGGTTTTTACTGATGAGTCTGAGAAAACAGGAAAAGCCATTGTGACCTGGAAAGATAACAATGAATGGCAAACACTAGAGGGTTGTGATAGTAGATCACCTCAGCTACTTGAATTACATGCTGTAGCCATGGCTTTTCAACGTTTTCCTCATGTTCCTTTAAATATTGTAACTGATTCTGCTTATGTTACAGACATCACACAACAATTGGACTGAGTACTGCTAAAAGAAATTGATAATGCTGCACTATTTGAATTGCTAAAAACTTTGTGGCATACAATCCAAGCCAGAGCATGTCCCTGTTATATATTGCATATTTGGAGTCATATAAATTTGCCAGGCTTTATAGCAGAAGGTAATGCCCGAGCTGATTGGCTAGCTAGCCCTGCCCGGACAGCGCCACAACCAGATATGCTAACACAAGCAAGAGCATCACATGCCTTTTTCCATCAAGGTGTTTAAGCCCTACATCGACAATTCCTGTTAACAAATACAGAGGCACGCAATATTGCTAATACTTCTGCTGACTGTCAAGGCCACACTGCGCCACTGCAGATGAGAGTTAACCCCGTAGTCTGCAAGTCTTACAAGTTTAGCAAACAGATGGCACACACATCTCGGAATTTGGTCGCCTAAAATACGTGCATGTTTCAATAGACACTTTTTCATCTGCCATATGAACCTCAGTCCACACTGGAGAAAGAAGCCGTGATGCCATCACACATTAGCGATTAGCCTTTGCTGCCCTAGGCATTCCCCATACTATAAAAACCGACAGTGGCCCTACATACGTGTCACAGAACACTTGACAATTTCTACAACTCTGAAGTGTGTCGCACCACACAGGTATTCCTCATTCCCCTACAAGACAAGCCATTGTTGAGCGTGCCCATGGCACTTTAAAGCGTATCCTTGAAAAACAAAAAGAGGAGATGTGTGGTGAAACTCCGCAAAGTAGGGTGGCCAAAGCTGAATCATCTCAAGATACTGCCAAACTCCCAAAACCCTGTTATTTTAAATCATTTTTTATCATTACAGTCCTCTAGTGACGTCCAATCGCCCAAATCTAAGGTACTGGTAAGGGACCTCATTACCAATAAATGGGAAGGTCCTTGGGACCCTGTCACTTGGGGGTGCAGGTATCCCTGTATTTCCACAGATGCCAGCATTCGATGGGTACCTGCTCGGTGCGTGCGTCCTGCTCTACGCTCTGCTCAGGATCACAACCAATAATGCCTCCCTGACAACCCCACAACAAACGCCGTAAAACAGTAACCAGAACAACCTTTTGCACCCGCTGTATGGAAATACGGAACCTTTGGAACGACAATTTACCTATGACTTCACTTAAACCTCAAGAGTCAAACAATTTAAAGACATTACTAGCAGAAAGATGTGTAACTTTTAATTATACACCTAGACATGACCTGTAAGACCAAACTGAAACAAGAAAGCAAAGTGTTTCCTCTGACAGTTTTTTTAATTGACTTGTTTATAACAAAAGATAAATGAAACTTCCTTAAGTTTGAGTGATTCAGTTATAGATGTAAATAGCCTGCAGCATGCCACCCGGTGAAATTGTGCTCTTACTGATCTTTTTTCGTTAGCTCCTGGACATGGTTGCAAAAAATTTGATGACGTGTGTTGTGTGAGAGATTTCAGATCAATGGCTGGAAAGGTTAGGCTTGTCAAGTTGGGTGAAGAGCCTTATTCGAACTGGGCTCATCACCTTTGTGTTATCATAATTGTTTCACTCATTGTGCCATGTTTGTCATCTAGTCTGTGAAGGGCCCCGCAGAGGATGACAAGGACTGCCTTTGTAGTTGAAAAACAAAAAGGGGGAACTGTAACTCATAACAGCTGGCCTGAAAGCCTCACAGGCACAAGTAACCCTGACCTTAACTCGATCAGCCTATACCTGTGATAGAAAGGAAACATCTTTGGGAGAGAGGGCACTGAGAGGTGGAGGGACTTGGCTGCAGAGAACCGACGCCAGCCAATCCCTGACGAGGATGTACACAGGCAGCTATTGGTCAGTGAATTGGGTGGCACCAAGATTCTAGCCAATTGGGGTCAACCATATAAAAGCAAGTGGTGAACAATAAAGTTTTGCTATTGCCACATGAACCTCGGAGTGCCGGGTCGTGTCTGTCTCAGCTGCGACATTGTCTCTCCACACATGGTTGACTGAGGGTGCCATCTTGGAAGGAAGGCTTTGTTTGTCATTTTCCCTTTGTCTTTCAAGCCACAGGGTCATCAGTGGAAGGCGCCATTTTGGGGAAGGGGTTTTTCCACCATTTTGTTTCTCTTTGATCCCAGGGAGTCTGTGAGATTTAGCAATTTTGTATCTAGCAATTATTTACTGTTATTTTTTGCCTGTTGCTGTTTCATTTTTTAGTAAACTTATTTTTTCATTTATATCTACTCATATTCGTTTCTCCTTATTGGTGGAAAGGGATTGCTTAAAAATAAATGGGAGGTAACTAATTTTGGAGTGTTTGTCCCCTTAAATTGTCTTAAACCAAGACAGGTCTTGAAAAAAAGTAGAAATGTCCATGCAAACTGATGTTACAGCTATCAGACCAAAGTGTTTGCCTTTTATACATACCTCTTCTCTTCGATGGTATGCCAGGCTGAACAAGAGGACATTAACTTCTTTTAGGAGGGATGTAACTGGTATATTTTGAACTGGGATGGGGGTATTAAACACCATTGATCTTGAAACCCTGGCTGAAAAATTAGGTACAACCATTGGTGATTTGAGTACTATAGAGCAATCTTTAGAGTCTTCTTTATCCGCTTTAGGAAACACTAAGTGGTTCGCTTTAACTCTCTTTTCTGAGACAGAAAAATATCAAAATGCTGATCATGAATTACTGGCTGATGCTTCAGAAATTACTCAATGTAATGTGTCTGGCACTAAGCTATATCCAAGCTCACTTATGGCTACAAACTACCAGTGCTGCAATACTTAGAGAATGAGGAAATGGATCTTTTACTTATTTAAATTTGAAAGGTAATTTGGGAAAATGTAACTGAATTTCAGAGGGAATTTCAATCCTGGTGGTCTTCAATCAAATGTTCCTATGACCCAGTTGCTAATAAAGCCACAGCTTTTTTATGGACAATAAGAAATGCTTCAGTGTATACCTAGCCTAGTTCCGGCCAGGACAGGGTTAATTTTTTGCAGTAGCAGGGAGGAGGCGTGGCTAGTACTCAGAGGTTATTCTATACCACCTCTGATCATTGCTAGGGGAGGGGAGAAAAAGACTTGCTTCAGAGGGGTTGAGAAAACATAGTGGGTGGAGCAGTCCAGTATTGTTTATTGTTGGGGGCTTTCCATGTAAATTGTTTCTCTTTCTTATACCTTTTATTATTAATATTGTTGCTGTTACTGTTGGTTTTCTTATCTCATTGCTGTTTCAAGTAAATTGTTCTTATCTCAGCCCATGATCTTTGCCTTTTGTGCCTTAAATTGGTGGTGGGGGGGAAGCAGCGCATGGTTTTAGCAGGAGTATTAAATTTGAAAATACCATTCCTAAACCACGACAATACCATATACCAAATCATTACACTGGGACTAAATCACAACAAAACCATCCTCTATCCATTGCAATGCTGAATATAGGCTCTCAAAAACAATCACACACACAGAGCAAATAATTGAGGAAGATGCTTGTATGGTGAGAGTATGACAGTAGTTTGCATGAAAAGCATTTACTGCTCAAAAGGAGCCGTGCTATGAGCAGCAATGCNGGAGAAAAAGACTTGCTTCAGAGGGGTTGAGAAAACATAGTGGGTGGAGCAGTCCAGTATTGTTTATTGTTGGGGGCTTTCCATGTAAATTGTTTCTCTTTCTTATACCTTTTATTATTAATATTGTTGCTGTTACTGTTGGTTTTCTTATCTCATTGCTGTTTCAAGTAAATTGTTCTTATCTCAGCCCATGATCTTTGCCTTTTGTGCCTTAAATTGGTGGTGGGGGGGAAGCAGCGCATGGTTTTAGCAGGAGTATTAAATTTGAAAATACCATTCCTAAACCACGACAATACCATATACCAAATCATTACACTGGGACTAAATCACAACAAAACCATCCTCTATCCATTGCAATGCTGAATATAGGCTCTCAAAAACAATCACACACACAGAGCAAATAATTGAGGAAGATGCTTGTATGGTGAGAGTATGACAGTAGTTTGCATGAAAAGCATTTACTGCTCAAAAGGAGCCGTGCTATGAGCAGCAATGCACTATGGAACGGCTGGTGGAGTACACTGCTAACAAACAAAGGCAAAAATATGGGAAAAGTAAGGTCTCAGCTTCCCAAGTTCGTGCTCATATTAAGAACCCATCATGGGATCCCAAGGAAAAGGATGGAAACATTTGGACAGGGTCCTCAGACTCCAAGATTAGTTTGAGCCAGACTCGTCAGACCAGGAGGTGGTAGAAGCATGACCCCTCGTACAAATGGAGGAGCAGCAGGATCAGACAGATGGAGGGGTACAAGTCACATGGACCTATACCCCAAAAGAGTTACGGGAATTTTTAGAGACCTATCGGCAGAAGAGCAGGAAGAGAACACTGGCATGGATTTTACGAGTTTGGGACAGTGGTGCTCTGTCTATTCATTTATTAGTGGGTCAAAAAGATCTATTAACTCCTATAGCCACTGATAATAAAATCCAACAGGGGTATGCTCAACTACAGAATATCAGGGGTCCTGATGGATGGGATATTGTTGCAGCTACATTACATCAATGGCTGTGTGCAGTGGTTTTAACAGCACATGCAGACACTGCTGAGTTAGTGTCGTCCCTCAGAAACTGGTGTACAATGGAAGAAGGTATTGGATTACTGCAGCAGGTGGGACAGCTCATGCACTGACCACAGGATCTAATCCTGACAAAGTAGCAGTAACGAGAAGTATTAAAATACCGTTTGTGAAAGGGGCACCTGATGAATTGAAACCCCTAATTGTATCAACAGTCATGAATGCTACTGGTAACATAAGTGCCTCAACAAATGCCTTGATGGATATTGGGGCTATGGTCTCAGAGCCAGCTGTGCAGGTAGTGAGAGAAAATAAGCCAGCAAAGCTGAAGAGTCACCTCACGGATGACAAGGAAACAAATGTGGAACAATGTTGTCCAAGTCGGTGTTCCACAGTGTCCCAGTTTGAGACAAATTTGGGAGGAAACTTCCCAACAGGGTTGTCTCCTCTAAAAGGCAGATTCCAGCAGATCAGGCGATAGGGGATACACAACATCATAAAGTCACCCCAGGACACACAGTCAGAAATAGATGGAATTAAAAACATCAGAAATGTTTTGCCGTTGGCAAAAGTTAGCACCTACGAAAAGAAATAATCCCACCATCACCCCTCCTGCCACCTCAAAGCACTGCATCTCCTGACAAATGTCCCCCCACATTGCCCCTGCTGCGGCCTCTCACCAGGAGAGGGACCGATGCCCCTGTATTCTTCTCACTATAAAGTGGCATCTGGAGAGACTTTGCATGTGTCTGGTGGATACAGGTGCAGAAGTTTCTGTATTACATGGTGATAGTGCTCCTAATGAAGCTACTTCCCAGATCTGTGGCTTGGGAGACAGTTCCACCCCCGCCCTCCAAGCTAAGGTTTCTTTAACAATAGAAGATGTCACCCCATTTGTCACAAAGGTGTTAATTGCCCCAATTAAAGAATATATCTTGGGCAATGGTGTGCTGGCAGGTCACACTGTTGAAACACTGAATGATCATTCTTGTTTCGTGACTCCACAAGTGGCATTTGCCACTTGATCTATAACTGTTTTGTGTGGGGTCCTGAAATGGGTTCCTGTTGTGCTGCCAGTGCTTGCCAAGGTGGTAAATGCAAAGCAGTATCCCATTCCAGAGGGGAAGAGGAAATAAACAATTCAGGCCCTCCAACAAGTGGGAATCAGAGAAACCATGACTGCTTTTAACAACCCCATTTGGCCTGTTTGAAAACTGGATGGCACTTGGAGAGTGACTGTTGATTACAGAAAATAGAATAAAATCACTACCCCCACACGTGCAGTTATGGTACCAGATATAGAAAAAATCAGGAAAAATCTACAGCCCTGGAAGGTGGTAATGGATCTTGCTAATGCTTTCTTTTCAATAGCCATTGCTTCAGAGACTCAGGATCAGTTGGTCTTTACCTGGCAACAAAAGCAATATATACTTTTCAGGTATTGCCTCAGGGATGTAAACACAGTCCCTCCATTTGCCACCAGATGGTGGCAGCTGATGTAGCACTGTGGTCCGGTGCTGTCACTGTTCACCATTATCTTGATGATCCATTGATTATGGCACAGTCACGACAAGAAATCGAGGCAGCTGCTGAATTGCTGAAAGCCTGCTTACAAGACCAAGGCTGGGCAATTAATCCACAGAAAATACAGGGCCCTAGTACAACTGTGCAAGTTTTGGGGATAGTTTGGCATGGGCAGCTTAGAGAAATATCAAACACAGTCCAGCAAACAGTCCAGCAATTCCCTGTACCGACCATGGTGAAACAACTGCAAACTTTCCTGGGACTTTTAGGGTAGTGAAGAACATTTATTCCACACCTAGTGGTACTGATGCGCTCTCTGCAGAAATAGACTGGGAAGAAAGATGTTTGGCAATGGATCAAGCAACAACAAGAAGCCTTTGATGCCTGCAAGAATGCTTTGATTGAGCATGCCCAATTATACACTCCTAGGCAAGGAAATCCTTTTGAACTAGAAGTAACAATTCTAGATGACAGTCTTGTGGGGATTGTGGCAGACAGCTGGGCCAAAAAAACAGAAAAAAACCCATAGGATTTTGGTCTAAAGCATTACAGGGCTCTGCTACACATTATGCCCTGACAGAAAAACAAATTCTAGCTGTAGTTTGGGCATTGCAAGAAACTGAAAGAATCACAGGCCAAGATAATGTGACTGTACACGCACCCATCCCCATTCATGTGTGGGTAACTGATAATTCTGTTGGGGCTCACACAGGGGTGGCCCAGGCAACCACACATTGGAAATGGAAACATTATTTACAGCAACGATTTTTAATGTGAAAACTGTATGCAACCACTCCACATGCCACCTTTCTGGGAACTGTGCCCGCCCTGGGGGAACCTTCACCCCCTTCCCCCCAGAGATCTCCCTGCATCTCCTGTGGAGGAAGTGCCCCCTTAAGACAAGTTAACAGAAGAGCACAGGAAAGATGCCTGGTTTAACAATGGGAGAGCAACATACATGGCCACTGGACAGAGACAATGGAGAGAAGTTGCATGTGGTCCAGTTCCAGGACTCATACTATGGCAAATGGGTGTATAGGCATCTAGTCAGTGGGCTGAGTTGGTCACAGTGTCCCTTGCCATCTTGGAAGGGCAAGCACATTACTTATACACTGACAATTGGGTTGTATACAAAAGCCTCACAATGTTGTTACCCTGCTGGGCCTGGGAAGATTGGCATGTACAAAAATACCCTGTAATGGAGGCAGATATATGACAACAAATTTGGCAACATGTACAAGAACATCCTTCAAAAGTAAGACATGTCTCAGCCCATTAGAAGGATTACTTGAGTCACAAAATAATATGGAAGTAGATGATACGAGCTCTACTGAGGTACATGCACAAGCTATGGATGCTTGTGGACATTAGTCAGCTCTTACTGCATGTGCCTGGGATATTGCCCACAACCAAACCTTTGCCATTACATGTATATTAGACATTTGCACATAACTGCACTTACTATTTGTAAACAGCTGCATTTAAGGCCATTATATAGGCCCTGGGGGAAAATAAAGCGGGGACAGTGGACTCTGACTACCTGGCAGGTTGCTTGCCCCCATCAAGAGGGTAGCAATATATATTCACTGCTGTAGATACAGTTAGGATTGCTCTTTGCTAAACCCACCAAATATACCAACCAATACAGCACGACTGAAGCATTAGAACAACTCCATCATCAGTGCAGACCTCCTCATCAAATACAGAGTGACCAAGAAACACACTTTAGGGGATGCAATGTCCAAGACGGGGCTCAAAGCCTGGGAATAGATTGGCTATTCCACATTGCCTACCAAACCCAAGATAATGGACTGATTGAAAGAACGAATGGGATGTTGGAAGGAACAACTGAAAAAGTTAACCAGTACTAAAATGTTACAACAGTGGAGTGCACACCTTACTAAAGCAGTTTTTTTGTTAAACAACTGGAATATTCATAACCAAATGCCCTATAACTCCATCATGTCACCTCCAGTACCAAACATGGTGAGGATTGAGGTTCTTCCAGATGGTATCTCTCCCAAAATATCAACTACAGGGGAAATTGCATTGTTTGTACCAATGGATTGTGTGGTGGGACTACAGCCTGTTAGTGTAGATATAAAAATTCATGTAATAACTGTCACGAATGAGTGTGTTTGAGATCACTTAAACCCCTGACAATCCAGTATGGTTCTGTACTCCAACTTCTCCCCTTATGCTACATCCTCTGTTAATATCAGATTCTCGAGTTTTGTATTTCAGATATCTTCAACAAATACCAGGGCTTTATCGGGGGGACAGTGTTGGAATTCTGTTATTGGTGCCGTGAACCCATCATCAAATTGAAGTTTGGTCTGAAAAAGTGTAAACCAAACCTCTTCAATCTGTGTGGGCAATCACCCCATCTCAAGCTACCAAGCCTGGAGTAATTTTAGCTGAAGGAGCTGGGGCAACAGCATACATATTACTGGAAGGAGATGACACTCCTATTTTCCTTCCTTACCACACATTGGCTCGTCATGCTTTGTAGACTTGTATGACATGCACATACTCTGGATAGATTTCTGCAGGTTTACTATGTGAATAATTGTGTGTGGTAACTTTTTTTCCTTTTCCTTCTCCAAGTAACAAATATAGAGCACCTGGGGTATGCCTTCACCTAAGGTTTAAATTGGACATCAAAGGCAATTGTTGCCCTGTATGTGGAAGTAACTGCACTACAGCTGGTAAGCTTGCCAGATCAGTTGTTGATGACCTACCTCCTGTCTCAACACCACATACACTGTTCTGAGTTTGAGGGCATGTGCTGCTTCAACATGACTGCTGAATCAGCTGCATTGAGAGGAACATTTGACATCAACAGGACTTCATTCATCGACTAAGGCAACCTATCGGTGGTGTCTTGCTAGCTGAGTGGTTTAATTCTCCAGCAGGAGGACTGGGACATTTACCTTAGACCATTATATGTTTATTCCTTTTTTCCTATATGCTCCATTAAGTGCCACTGCAAATTACCCTTTTCTACACTTCCAGCCCCAGTGGCAGTAGTCTCTTGACAGAGGGGGTAGGATGCTGTTGGGAGGAAACAGAAGCAGAAGAATGGTGAGGAGGATGGTAGATTCGCTCAAGGGATCTTGCAGCTGGGAATGCCAAGGCCTGGAGAATAACAGTGTGGGAAACTCCATGTATTATGCCTACTGCTGTTTATTCTCCATCTGTTTTGAGAAGTAGAATCTCTGTGTAGAGATAACAGGTGTTTGGAGAGATTTGGAGACCCTCTCACAGACATGCTTGAGCTCCCAGTCTTAGGAGATGGAAGATTAAAGCTCAGAGATCATAAAAAGCACAGAGGAGATCACAGCATGGTGGTAAACTAGGCGTGTGTAGGCCCTTGATAAATGGGTGCAAGCATCAGCCCCACCACTCGCTAGGAAGGACTGAGTCTGACGGTGCTGTGTTCCTGCTTGTGTGTCTCCATCCAGGTGTTGCTTCAGAATCCTCCACTTAGTGAGGTAATGACATAAATTTATTCCTTGCATTTCAGCCGTTGTTTTGTGGTTGTTCTGGCCACCTGCCTGTGTCAACTCACACAGATGGTCTCCAACTGCAATGGGCATTCTGGACTTAATGTTACATCCTGTTATTGTAATATTGTTATTAATTGGAATCTGGTTTTTATTAGTAATTGTATATATGTGTGGTACCTAATACAACAAATAAGGTTACTAACCCTTTCAGAAGTATATAAATTTAAATAATAAGTGGGGTTTTTGCCAGAATCAATAGCTAACTCTGTATTGAGCTCTGTTTAATATTTCTGGCTAAATTCTAACTGATTTTGATAATAACTTTGTGTGTAAACATGTAATGTATAATTATAAAATAGCTAATACTATCAAACCACATGAGTTAAGTTAAAATAGCAAACCTTAGGAGATTGATGTACCTCAACATATTTAAGGATAATGTACACATATGCAGTGGATGCTTTTATAGCATGAAGGCAAGAGATACCTGCATTACCATTTCATGAGACAATGACTGACTGAAGTCACATGGTAGAGTGTAGCAGGATGCTCTGCCTGGAATGGGGAAAAGAACTTGAACAATGTCCTATTTGTAAAGCTATCAGAGATAAATGAAGAAGGAGGAGTCCTGCTGCTTTTGGTGTTGAACAATGCTGAAACCAGTGTGACTCATCAATCCCAAAGTTAAACTCCCTGATAGTGAGATGAAGATGTGGTAGACTTGGTAAAATACCCAGATAAAGGAACAAATTATACTACTGATAACTTACCTAAAGCTGCTGAGCTGACACAGCTGGTCTGGAGACATATGACTGACAGTCAATCACTTTATACTATAAAAGCCCAGTCCCAAATTTTAATGTCAGGGTCTTTTAACATACCCCTTCTTGAAGTGTATCTGTGGAGATTCCTCCCTTAAATGGGGACACCTCTCAAGGTTACTCCTTGAGGCCGAGAAAAAGAGATTTGCCCACGATCATTGGTGTGGGTGAGTAACATCAATCTCTACTTGATTGTTTTTGCTAGCTTTACTATTGCTTCAAAATAGTGCACTATACTATACTAGTAGCTATAATTCCTATACTGTGCAGTAAATAATTCTGATTAAGATATTTTTGTCTAATCATTATCATAATAAGTCATATATATTTATATAAATACATCTGGTTTGTCATCCTTAATCCTGCAGGACAAAGTTGTATAAAGGTTCAATTACACCTATATAATCCTTTAGACGTAAACCGTTAACCAAGTCTGGGGCTAAGATTGGATCCAGCTGCACCTAGGCTCCTCTCTGAGGAGTTTTAGAAAGCAAGGCAGTCCTTTCTGCACCTCGTGACTCAACCAGAGGGCTTCTCTAATAAACTTTGTCTGAAGCTGTCCTACTTTGCCACAACACAGACACTGTCCCAAGCCTGTAGCACTGCATGGAGTTGCAGGACCTGGCACTTGGAGTGAATGAAGTCAACAGACTTACAGGGTCCATAGTCCATAGAGTAAGGGAGTATGTGTGTGTGTATATCTATCAAAAGACAGGTAATGGGGTACTGGGAACTGTGTGACCTGGCATGATGTAAATGGTATGGAATTAGGGGTGGAAAATGTTCTGGTTTCTGCTGGGAGAGTTCATTTTCTTTTCAGTAGCTGGTACAGTGCTGTGTTTTGGATTCAGTATGAGAATAATGCTGATAACACACTGATGTTTTGGTTGTTGCTGAGCAGTCCTTACCCTGAGTCAAGGGCTTTTCAGTGTCTCATGCTCTGCCAGTGAGGCGCTGCACAAAAGAAACCAGGAGGGAGCATAGCTGGGACAGTTGATCTGAACTGGCCAAAGGGATATTCCAAATCATAGAACATCATGTCCAGTATATAAACTGGGGGGAGTTGGCTATGAGGGGCCAATTGCTGCTCAGGGATGTGCTGGGCATCAGTCAGTGGGTGGTGAGCAACTGTATTGTGCATCGCTTTTTTCTCTTGGCTACTGTAACTCTATGTCCTTCTCATGACAATTATTAGTAATATTATTTGTATATTTTTATTATCGAAATTATTATTTTGTTTCAATTATTAAATTGTTCTTATCTCAACCTGATTCTCCTCCCCACTGGGGGGACAGATGGGGGAGTGAGCAGGCATCTGTGTGGTACTTAGTTACTTAGGGGTAAAACCATGACATTATTTTATAACAGAAATCAGCTGATACAAGCTGAATGCCTTTCTGAACTTGCACCCAATCCCTGTTTTTTTCTACTGTACTTAAATATACATTTATTTCACTTTTTTCTAGTTTTTGGAGTGGACAGGGAAAATTACAATTGTAATAATTGGGGGAAATCCTATTCTCAAAGAGCAGACAGAAAAGCAACATTACCTAAAAATAAGTAAAAATGACAAATATTCATGTTATAGAAGAGGTGTACTAAACCACAGGATTTAGGAAAAAAATAAAACATACGAGAAAAACACTTGTAGATGATGTTCTGATCACCACACTTTATCTACTGTTTTCTGACAGAAGCTATTTAAAAAACATAAACTCATTATGTTAATGTATGTAACATCTGGTGTAATGATTCCCTGAAGAGGTGTGCATATGGGGGAGCAAAGAGGAAATCAGCTAACACAAGTGTTTTACTAATGCAAGTGGAGTGCTGAAATAGTTCTGAAGTCAGAACCTTTACCTTACTCCTGTGGTTTTAGGTATAAAAATTGGCAGCAAGCTGAATTTTAGCAGATTCAAGTAAACTCATGTTCAGTCACATTTCAAGAGATACGAAATGAATTGCTAATTCAGTTTTAAGATAATAGGAAGGAAAAATATATTTGTATATTCACACTGAAGATTAATATCAGAATCAAATCATGGTGTAGTTGTGACAATTATCAGAAGCAAACAGTTTTAGGAGTTTAATANTTGCTAGCTTTACTATTGCTTCAAAATAGTGCACTATACTATACTAGTAGCTATAATTCCTATACTGTGCAGTAAATAATTCTGATTAAGATATTTTTGTCTAATCATTATCATAATAAGTCATATATATTTATATAAATACATCTGGTTTGTCATCCTTAATCCTGCAGGACAAAGTTGTATAAAGGTTCAATTACACCTATATAATCCTTTAGACGTAAACCGTTAACCAAGTCTGGGGCTAAGATTGGATCCAGCTGCACCTAGGCTCCTCTCTGAGGAGTTTTAGAAAGCAAGGCAGTCCTTTCTGCACCTCGTGACTCAACCAGAGGGCTTCTCTAATAAACTTTGTCTGAAGCTGTCCTACTTTGCCACAACACAGACACTGTCCCAAGCCTGTAGCACTGCATGGAGTTGCAGGACCTGGCACTTGGAGTGAATGAAGTCAACAGACTTACAGGGTCCATAGTCCATAGAGTAAGGGAGTATGTGTGTGTGTATATCTATCAAAAGACAGGTAATGGGGTACTGGGAACTGTGTGACCTGGCATGATGTAAATGGTATGGAATTAGGGGTGGAAAATGTTCTGGTTTCTGCTGGGAGAGTTCATTTTCTTTTCAGTAGCTGGTACAGTGCTGTGTTTTGGATTCAGTATGAGAATAATGCTGATAACACACTGATGTTTTGGTTGTTGCTGAGCAGTCCTTACCCTGAGTCAAGGGCTTTTCAGTGTCTCATGCTCTGCCAGTGAGGCGCTGCACAAAAGAAACCAGGAGGGAGCATAGCTGGGACAGTTGATCTGAACTGGCCAAAGGGATATTCCAAATCATAGAACATCATGTCCAGTATATAAACTGGGGGGAGTTGGCTATGAGGGGCCAATTGCTGCTCAGGGATGTGCTGGGCATCAGTCAGTGGGTGGTGAGCAACTGTATTGTGCATCGCTTTTTTCTCTTGGCTACTGTAACTCTATGTCCTTCTCATGACAATTATTAGTAATATTATTTGTATATTTTTATTATCGAAATTATTATTTTGTTTCAATTATTAAATTGTTCTTATCTCAACCTGATTCTCCTCCCCACTGGGGGGACAGATGGGGGAGTGAGCAGGCATCTGTGTGGTACTTAGTTACTTAGGGGTAAAACCATGACATTATTTTATAACAGAAATCAGCTGATACAAGCTGAATGCCTTTCTGAACTTGCACCCAATCCCTGTTTTTTTCTACTGTACTTAAATATACATTTATTTCACTTTTTTCTAGTTTTTGGAGTGGACAGGGAAAATTACAATTGTAATAATTGGGGGAAATCCTATTCTCAAAGAGCAGACAGAAAAGCAACATTACCTAAAAATAAGTAAAAATGACAAATATTCATGTTATAGAAGAGGTGTACTAAACCACAGGATTTAGGAAAAAAATAAAACATACGAGAAAAACACTTGTAGATGATGTTCTGATCACCACACTTTATCTACTGTTTTCTGACAGAAGCTATTTAAAAAACATAAACTCATTATGTTAATGTATGTAACATCTGGTGTAATGATTCCCTGAAGAGGTGTGCATATGGGGGAGCAAAGAGGAAATCAGCTAACACAAGTGTTTTACTAATGCAAGTGGAGTGCTGAAATAGTTCTGAAGTCAGAACCTTTACCTTACTCCTGTGGTTTTAGGTATAAAAATTGGCAGCAAGCTGAATTTTAGCAGATTCAAGTAAACTCATGTTCAGTCACATTTCAAGAGATACGAAATGAATTGCTAATTCAGTTTTAAGATAATAGGAAGGAAAAATATATTTGTATATTCACACTGAAGATTAATATCAGAATCAAATCATGGTGTAGTTGTGACAATTATCAGAAGCAAACAGTTTTAGGAGTTTAATAACTCTCACTAGCACAGCTCTCACTTATATCAGTAACATTTTCAGTGTGCAGAATACAGTAATAAGAGTAAACTTACCTACAGTAGCTCTAATTAAGGGGGAGGAATCACCAATATTGTTCAAACATTCACTTTTAATGAAGTCAGTTACCCCATTCGGAAAGTTGTGAAAATGTGCTTTTACATTATTCTTCAAGATGAGACCACTCAAGGAACGTGTCGGCTCATCTGCAACAGAAAATAATTGCATTTATAACTTCCATCAGTTCTTAGGATAAAGTAGATTTGCAAAACAATGCAACAAGATCAAAGGTTACAGTGATAAATATTAATCTTTATTTCCTTATCCCTCCTTCCAAATACAACCATCAGTTTACATAGCAAAGTTTTTTTAATTTCAGAGTTCACTTGTGAGCAGATTCATGTTTAGTTCTTCAACCAAGGGCATAAGTAACTTGGTATTATTTCTGAAGCACGCTGAAAGTGAGATGCGGATGTTCTACATAGAAAGGATTAATTTATAGTATAAGAAAATTTAAATTTAAAGTTTATAGCAATCCAAATCAGCCGATAAAGCTAATTTTAATCAGCATTTTAGCCTTTGGTCAGTTGTGCACCCCCAGCCTACCCACTGGTGGGGTGGTGTGAGAAGCAGAAAAGGCCTTGGCTCTGTGTAAGCCCTGCTCAGCAGTAACGAAAACATCCCTGTGTTATCATCGTTTCCAGCACAAATCCAAAACACAGTCCCATACCAGCCACTGTGAAGAAAATTAACTCTACCTCAGCCCAAACCAGAATAGAAGCCCTGATTTTGGCAAGAAGTAAGGATGTTTAAAGTTCATTTGCACCAAGAGTTACAGTTTACACACAGATCTATTCTAGGCCTTCAAAACTATTAACATCCCCAAAGAAATATAAGGAAAATAAGAGATATAACTTCAAATATAAAATATTTTAAAATTAAAAGTTAGTGCATCATAACACAAGGATTCTTATCATACCCATGATGACTGACTGAGGGCCATTAAAAATACTTTCTAGTGCAATCGGTGCTAGTTGAACAAAAATGGCGCTTTTAAAAAGAGGGGCTACTGCTAAAATTAATTTTAATCAACTGATTATGAGTTCCAAAACCAGAATGCTGTATACGAGTATTAGAACAAGATTTAAAAGTATATTTCAGTCTTCCTAAAGAAGCACTAATTTTCATTCTCTGTAACTATAAATATTGATTTACAAACATCGCTCTTACATAGAATTCAGTAACTGCATAAACTAGGAATCCACCCGATGCATATATATTTAAAATAATTCTATAACTTTGCCTATACTACAGGTTTTAAATACCTACCAACTTCTAAACAATGTAAAAATAAAAGTTCTTGCAGGGCACTGCATTTCAAGGTCCAAAAACTTTTCTAGGAGAACAGATTTACAATTTTAAATAAAAATACAAAAAACTAGATGAGCGGACATACCTCTGTCAACTACAGAATGTGATTATGAGATGTGACAAGTATTATTATCATTATTATTACTTGGCAAGTCAAATAAAGTAATTTTATCATTTTGCTTAAAATTTTGAAGATGTCAATAACAAAGGTCAGGTGGAGAACATGCTAAAGGAGGACATTCTTACTTGAACTCTTGATCAGTCTCAGGTTTACCTGAAATGCTCTCTGAATTCAAGGTAAAATCTCTCAATTAATTATTACACTAATTTAATATGTCCAATTATTATTTCCTTGCATATCTATAATCCACTGATAGGTATGTACATATCCAAGAAATCCAGTCCTCCATAAGCAGTTATTCAGAATTAATGTTGTGTCTGGCCAGGAAGGAAGCCAAAGGAGTTTTCCTTTCATTTGCACACTATTTACAGCCCTTGCAAGCCACAATGAAAGCATTATTTTTAGCAGCCACAGACACAGAATCACAGAATCATTTAGGATGGAAAAGACCTTTAAAATCATCAAGTCTAACCATTAACCCAGTACTGCCAAGTCCATCACCAAACCATGTTTTCAAGTGCCACATCTACACAGCTTTCAAATCCCTCCAAAAATGGTGACTCCATCACTGTCTTGGGAAGCCTATGCCAGGGCTTGACAACCCTTTCATTGCAGAAATTTTCCCTAATACCCAACCTAAACCTCCCCTGCTGCAAGTTGAGGCTATTTCCTCTCATCCAGTCACGTGTTAACCGGGAGAAGAGGCCAACCCCCACCTGGCTACAACCTCCTTTCAGGTAGCTGTAGAGAGTGATAAGGTCTCTCCTGAGCCTCTTTTTCCCCAGGCTGAGCCCCCTGAGCTCCCTCAGCTGCTCCTCATCAGACTTGTGCTCCAGACCCTTCCCCAGCTCCGTTGCCCTTCTTTGGACATGCTTCAGCACCTCGATGTCTTTCTTGTAGTGAGGGGCCCAAAATTAAACACCGTACTTGAGGTGCAGCCTCACCAGTGCCAAGTACAGGGGAACAACCACTGCCCTGGTCCTGCTGGCCACACTATTTCTGATACAAGCAAGGATTCCATTGGCCTTCTTGGCCACCTGGGCACACTGCTGGCTCATGTTCAGCCACTGTCAACCAGCACCTCCAGGTCCTTTTCCACGGGGCCACTTTCCAGCCACTCTTCCTCAAGCCTGTAATACTGCAGGGGGTTGTTGTGACCCAATGGCAGGACCTGAATTGCGGCCAGGATGAAAAATTATGACCAAAGCCCTCTCTTGCAACCCTATAAACAGCAGTCCAAAGTAAGACCCTTTGAGCTCTCCGAGCTCACAGCAGCTGCAACCAGCAACCTCCCTAAGTGAGACCTCTGGGACACAGCGAACTCCTAAGTTTGCTATACTCGGAGGATCGCCGAACAACGATGAATCCTGGGCTGATACCCCCACTCCTCAAGGCTTGACCCTTCACTCATTGAGAAGATGCAAAGGCATCTGAAGTGAGTGTTTCACTACCCTTGAGAGGAATTTTTTACAGGTAGCTTGTACAGACTCTTTATATCTGTGTGCATGTAAGTCTGCATACGCTATAGCAAATGTGGGAGAAATGCTGCTCTCTGAGATTCTTAAGTAGTTCAGATTTGTAAGTTAGGCCTGTAAGCAATTTACTGTTGTGCTACAGTAAATCCTATATGAATCCTTTGTTAAAATGTTTAACTTAAGTTATAAATTAAGATAAATGCTGTTAAGGTGCTGTCAAGTTTAAGTTAGGATAAGTACTGATAAGTTTAAGAACTGTTAAGTGCTGTTGGGCCTTTAGGCCATATTAGTTTTTATCCTTACCCTTTCTATCCTTTTGTCTCTCCCCCGCCCCTCCCTGATAATTTTGGGTTTATTTCAGTTTGGACAGATTGACTGGATTTTTTTTGTTTGCTTTTCCTCCATGTGCCTTAACCATCCAGTTAGTAGAGTGAACCTTGCCATCGAAGGTTGTTGTGCTTTTGCTTTTATTTTAAACCTGTTTTTACTGATACCTTTGCTGGTGATTCTTTAAGCAATCTTAAAACACTCATTCATGACACAGTGGGAGCACTTAATTGGAGAGTACTATTCCTAAACCATGACAGCCTTATTTGGTGCCCAATGTGCAGCACAAAGGGTTGAGATAACAACAGATCTGACCAGAGAAGGTTGGAAATTAATTTGATCTAACCATTTGTTGTATTAGGTGTGGAGCCACTGGTCACAATGTTGCTTGGTCTGTTCATGTGGGTGTGGTGCCTAACCCTGTGTATGTACCCGTATATGCTCCTTGTGGTGCTCTTTTTCAGAGCAGGGAGAAGGGATCAGGATTGCTTTGTTGCTGTACTGTAGGATATCAGTTTATGACATGATAACATTAAGTGCAATGAGGGTCAATTGGGATGTGTATTCAGTGTTGCTCTCCTGCCCTGGCCTTGGGTGCTACCTTTGGGAGTCCATTAATAATCGTACCCAGTCTCTGGGGGGAACAGGGGAGGATGGTTTTCCCCAGCCTTTAACCCCCTTTCCTCCTTCAGGCCTGTTACAGCAGCTTTTGGGAATTTTGAATTCCCTTTGGATGTTAAGGGAAAGCATGTTCTTGTTGCTATGTCTGCCAGATCTCCTCAGTGCAGTCCACACCATGTTTAGAGTTAAGAAAGAGGTTTCTAGGGAGGTTATTAAAAGATCTGCCCTGAGAGCAGATTTTTTGGGGAAATTCTCTGCTTCAATGATTTGGAAGTTCACCCCTGAACAACTACAGGATCCTGATAAAGTGACAGAATATTTAGCAAGGAGAATGCTGAGGCAACTCCAGAGAGGAGCATCTTATTGCAATGTACTGGGCTCTGGCTATTATTTATTGGACACTGCTTGACACTAGACAGCACCCTCAGAGAGAGGAGGAGGAGGAAAGCAGACCAACAGGCACTGTGGCCACTCAAACTGTAGCTGAACCAGGGGAACAACCCATATCAGCGGAAATTGCCCCTATATAGAAGAAATCCAAGACTAAATCAGTTTGCATAGTGAGGGATGAAGAGGAAGCAGGGCCCTCAGAAAAGAAGGAAGAGGTAGGGCCAGAGATAATCACCTGATCCCTATCCCCAGGTGAGCTGTGAGATACGTGAAAAGATTTCAGCCTCCAGTTGGGTGACCCCCTACTGACCTGGCTGCTCCAATGCTGGGATATTGTGGCCCACTATAGGAAACTAGAAGGAAGTGAAGCCAAGGAACTGGGATCCACACCATGTTTAGAGTTAAGAAAGAGGTTTCTAGGGAGGTTATTAAAAGATCTGCCCTGAGGGTCAGTCATTACTGATCATTACCAAGGAATTGCCTGAATTTTCCAACTGGAAGAGGCTACACTATGCCATAAACAGTTTGTACAAATGTCCATAAAAATAAGCCAACATTAAGAAACTACATTATTTTTAGAATTAAGGCTTCAGAATGAAGATTCTACAGACATAATATTTGGACAACTCTAGGATGTGATTGTGTGGTTTCAGGTAGGGTAATTTCTTCTCAGTAGCTGTTACAGTGCTGTGTTTTGGATTTAGAATGAGAATGGTATTGATAACACATTGCTAACTTATGTTTATCCTAAGTCAAGGAATTTTTTCTTCTCATATTCTGCAAGTGAGGAGGTTCACAAAAGAAACTGGGAGGGAGCACAGCTGGGACAGGTGACCCGAACTGACCAAAGGGATATTCCACACCACTGAACGTCATGCCCAGTATATAAACTGGTGGGAGTTACCCAGAAGGGTGGCCAATCTGGGTTTGGGAAGGGGGGTCTGGCATCAGTCAGCAGATGGTGAGCAATTGCATTGTGCATCACTTGTTTTTCCCTTTTTATTATCATTATTATTATCATTTACCATTATTACTGTATTTTACTTTATTTTCAATTATTAGTCTGTTCTTATCTCAACATACAAGTTTTACTTTTGATTCTCCTCCTCATTCCACCAGGGTGGGGGAGAGAGATGGGGGTTGAGCAAGCATCTGCAACAGTAATCTAAATATTTAATAGATTGATTACTAGGGAGATCACAATCACAACTGGATTTAGCAGCATGTTTTATCACGTGTATAATCATGATTCATCACCATGACGTGCAAAGTTATTCCACAATTTCACTGTAGTCTGACAGAAGTATGATGCTCCCACATTTTTTTTAATATTTCATTGGACTTTTAGAATGGAATCTCTTTCAAGACTGAAACTACAAGCACCATGTTATCAGATCATTTTCCACAAAGATTCCCAAGAGGATAAAAAGAGTTCTTCTGCATGACTATGGAGATCAACACACCAGCACACTGAGTATAAAAATCAGTATCCTTTTTCTTTCAAGCTAAATAAAATAAATTTTTTAAAAAGAAAAAAAATAGAATAAACCAGTCAATATCCCAAGAACTTACCTTCAGACTTCAACTTTGTAAGAACAAAAATCAGGTAGTTGTTGAAATCTGGATACTGATTGAGTTGTTCTAGTTTCTGAAGAGAAAAACTGTTAAGGAAATTAAAATCTTCACACACGGCATTTATAGCTTTCTGAATACTATGATTAAGTGAGCTATGTACTACTGCATCATTTAAAAATGCTATGACTCTAAGCTCACAACATACAGGCTATGAACAATTTAAACACAATTTCTGTAATTTTCATACTGAAGCAGTACCTCTTTAGTTATGTTGAAATCTGAGAAAAGAATCCAGGAACAAACAGAGAAATTCCCACTCTTCCCAAACCCCCTACATTCCTCTGTACAGTTTTAGATTTCAAAATTTACACTTAAAAGCCAACAAAACCTAAGGAATCCACTGAGACACAATCACATAATACATCATTTTTTTACTCCACAATAAATAAAAGCATTTCAGCATTAAAATACAACTGCGATGATTTTTATAAGCTAGTCACTTTAATATTAGTCATATACATTTTTATGATGCTAACTAGCCAGTCTGAGTTTTCAACTGTGAGAAGCTGTTTCATTGTAAATGCCCAGATATTTGTACAAAGAAGTTCATGTTTATCCATGGTCTCTTTAAAAAATCCTGTACACAAAACCATTTTCTAGAGTGACACTTCTCTGAAAAAGCATCTTATTAGCAATACCAACCTCTTTTCTATGGTCTTTGGGGCAACTGCAAGAAGAATTATTATGTTTCTGAACAGTTAGAAGGTATGTAGCTGTTTTTCTAAAATTTGTCATTACTTTTGCCTCAGATTTCTAAGTATTCTGCTGCTGCTTGCCTAGAACAGCATTCTGGCATTCTCCTTGTATCTTGTTCTCATACCCTGGTATTAATTACTATTATACTCAACAATATTTTAAGTCATATGCATGCAGTTACAAATCTACTAGATATCATCAGTATGGCAAACAATGAAGACATTTAACAAAAAAATTATTTTTAGAACTAGTAGGATTATTTGCTTCATAGGCATTTATTTTACTTGCTGTACAGCTAAAGCTCTAAATATTCAAAGTTGCTAAACCCTAGCCATACATATTTATGTTGACATTGATGGCCCTTCCACTGATCAATAGACAGATGCCATTATTTGAAGCAGACCTTTAAAATGTAATTTTACATGAAAGCTACACTATAATCACTGCTGCTATAATCACTTTTGTATTTGAAATACTAAAGAGCACCTGTTTAAATCTGGGACATTATCAGAACACTTAGCAACTTCTGTATAGTATTTTTCATAGGAAGCAATACCATCTTAAAAATCTGAAACACAGCTGCAAAAACAAGGTGAAATCTACCTTCACCTTTCAGGTAAGAACAGAAGCCTTCCAAGGTTTGACCACATCTACTAGGAAAGCCTAGAAGTCAAGCAAATTTGGCTTCAAGCTAAACTCCTAATACAACATACATACGTATTCTTACCTACATAAATAAGTTTTGTTGCCTTTTGTGAAGGCCTTCAAGCAAATGCCTTAAATAAAAAGGGATCAAGATGCTAAACTCATATTCTTCATAGGATATCCTTTCAGGACTTCTAGATATTTTAAAGCACCTCTATAGTTAGCTCAAGGAACAGGAGACAGTAGATGAAAGCTTTATTTTTCAAGACTTATGCTTCTACTAGACTTAATGTAAAATTTTCCTCTTTCAGTCTTTGTTCCTTAAAACCTTGCTATTTCATCACTTCTACAATCAAGAGAGACCTGAGGGGGGAACAAACAACTCCACACCCAAACAACAAACCAAGAATTCACAAGACTAACGCAAAATGCACTAAAAAGCTGCACAAGCCACATAGGGTAGATTTCACTCTTGTAAGATGTAAAAAGTGTAACGAACAGTATATCAGGATTCTAGGCAAGCAGAAACATCCTCACAACACGGCAAAACACAGTCAGAGCCAGCAGGTCACCAAGAGAGTGCAGTCGGCTCCACCAGGAACACTCCTCCCACCAGCTACGGCTTTCGCCGCGAATCCTAGCGCCGAATTAGTTTAGGAAGCCCCTGCTCACCCCTGCTTTGCCGCAGGGGCGACAGCTACTCCGCGCTGCATCATCAACTCTGCCTGGCGAGCAGAGGCCCCTCCCGCTCCCCCGCCCCAGCCTTCTCGGTGGGATCTGCTGAGGATGAGGGCTAGGTGCTGGCAGCGGCCCAGCATGGAGTAATCTGGAAAAGCAACAGATACCAAAGCAGCTACAAAAGAGCCAGGGCTTTAAAAAAAAAAAAAAATTTACAAAAATACCACGAACCTTGGCTCGGGGCTAGCAACAGGTGCCCGGGCTCTCGGCGGGGGAAGGCGGCCCTGCGGCTCATAGGCCGCCTTAGCAGTTCAAATGCCGCGCCACAGCCACCCGCTCAAGCGGAGGCTCAGCCCACAGCCTTCGCTGTGGCGGCTCCCCGGAAAGGCCCGGCCGCCACCTGCCTGCCACAGTACTGGCCTGTGGCCGTGCTGCCCCTACCCGGAGCCCTCAGCCTCCCTAGCGGTCGCCCGGACGGCCGCAGCCCCGCTCTGCCTGCTCCGCCCGCCCGCCCGCCCGCGGCATAGGCCTCGACCAAGGATACTTGTTGAACGGCTCTCTGCGTGGTGGTGTCCGGGGACTGCGATTCCTTGAGCAGCTGCAGGATCTGTAGAAGCCCCTGTTCATCAGGCTTCCACTCATACTCCATCTTGGCTTGCTGAAAAAAACACCAAACAAGAGGCCGCGATTAGCGGCACGGCAGGCCCCGGGGAGGAAGG
>VZSE01014926.1:0-12535 GCA_013398275.1 Promerops cafer
CCAAATGTATTCCTCAACACAAATAAATAAATGTGGCTGTAAACACATTTTGATGCAATCTGAATGGCCTAAAGGGTAGGGTTTTTTAAAGTTTTTTACTTATTTTGTCTTGCTTGTTTGTTTAAATGTAAAGTTTTCCCAGTAGACAGGAAGTCTCATAATCTGCTCTGCAGCACGATACTGTCTCCATATGGAAGCAGGTCTACATGAGTACGTTCAGGTCAGTCACAGAAATGAAGAGGACAATAATAAGTGAACACAAATGGTGTTATTAATTGTGCAATATACAAACATGAAATTCATATTGTTTCTTGGTTTTGTATTTAGCTTTTCTAGTCTTCATTTCAATAGACATATGTGAGAATTGTTCATGTTCTTTCAGAGATGGTCTAACAATTAACTTACTTGCAATGTTTTCCATGTTCCACTTACTTAATAGAATGTTGTGCGTCGTCTAGTGATCCTGTAGCCACAAACTCTTATTTTTTGCTATCATAAAGCCAAAATTAAGGAAACTGCAGGTTTGATCATTGTAAGAATTATATAGGGAATATATGCATGCAAAAAGACCTTAAACCTTAAGGGAAGAAACTTCCAGCTGTTTCAGGAAATAATGGATGAGACCACCTGAAAAACTGCCCTACAAGATAAAGGAGGAGAGGAGACCTTGGAGCTTCTTAAGAACATTTTTTTTGTACAGCACAAAAACTCTTGATCTCCATGTACAAAAAGTCAGTAATGGATGACAGGAAATGAGCACAGCTGCCTCCCTGGCCAAGCAGAAACACAGGAAGGAAATGCGTAGACAGTGGAACTACAGATGTGTCCATGGAAGAATTTAGTGATACTGTTTGGGGGTGTAGTTTGAGGCTGTTTGAGGGATCAGGGAAACCAAGGCACCAAAAGAGATATACTTGGCAAGGGATATGAACTGTAAGAATATATTCTATACGTGTTACTCAGAAAAGGAACACAAACTACATTGTACTTTCTCTGCTAATTGGGACGGGGTATCCGGTGACACTGACATGAAGAAGACTGAGGTACTCATCAATGTCTTTGCCTCAGTTTTGCCAAATTCCTAAATCTCAACTCAGTGGCTGACTAAAGAAGTAGGACATCAGGTCTGAGACCACTTCGGGAACCTGGACATATACAAGTCAATGGGAAGGGTCACAATGAGGTGTGTTTCTGAATCCTGAGGGATCTGGCACATATAGTTGCTAAGGTGCTCTCCATCCTATTTGAAAAATTACAGCAGTCTGCAAAGTCAGCAATGACTGAAAGATCTTTTTAAAGGTCCTTTCCAACCCAAACCATTCCAAGATTTATTCCGATTCTATGATTCTTTAAGATGTTGATCCCATACAGACAGGCAGACAGAAGCTTAAGTGCATGCCAGTGAAAATTATTTTATTCTTTTCTTCTGTCAAGATTTTTTCATCCTTTCCTGTGCTCTCAGTATAATTAAGAAGTGAGAATCTGCCCACGCTACACCAGCAGAGAACAGAATAACACAGCTTTAAAAAAAATTTCAACACCTGACTCTTCTATAATAAAGAAGCCCAAATTACAAAATTTTGCAATCCATTCTCAAACCTCAGCCAATTAATTTACATAAATTAAACTAACAAGTCTTAAAAAAGCATATTCTTCCACAGCTCTTGGTAGGTGTCAGTCTCGTAATGTAATATAAAAACAGACTTGGGTCATTAATTTCAAGAAGTGATAAATCATACTGAGGAGCTGTGTCACTAACAACCACCATTTACTAAACTTGAAAAAAAGAAAAACTTTTTCCCCCCTACAAGGGGTGGAACATAAATTCCTTCAAATAGCTATGGGTAATGATGAGTTGCCTGAGTTCCAGAGGGAATGTGTGATATTGCAATCTGTATATTTTCTTCTGTGAGAAAAAAAAGCGCCCTAAAAAACATGTTCTAATAGAAAAAAAGTGTTTGTTCTCACATACTACTTTCAGTATTCTTAACAAATGAGGGCTGCTAAGCATATAGTTAGTGAACAGAAAAAGAAAAGAAAGTAGGCCTTTGTAGCAGTGAAATATACAGAAGTTAATTGATAGAGACTACATTTATCAATTACTGTACAATCCACCAGCTATTATCTTTCTTCTGTCTAAGAATTTTTTTTTATATTCTGTGAAGGACAAGGAATACGTTAAGAGAACTGGAAAGATGGATGAGCTGAATGTGTTACTGTCTATATTCCACAATTTCAGGTGTTGTATACCTACTTAGAATTTTTTTTTTCTATGTCCAGGTTAGTTCAGCCAGATACTGTTTGCTGTTTCTGCTCTGAAATTACTGTACCAGTTTTTAACCTTCCCCTTTTTCCTGTACTTAGAATGAGTAGAATGATCAAAAAACTTTATACAACTTTAAGGATAGTAAAGGTATGCTTAAACACCTTGCAGCTGCTTAATAAAGTACTTGATTTTCATTTACAGTGAAATCTTTCTTTGTCAGAGATGTATAAGGTATCTTCACTGTGAGATACAGACTCATAGGTCTCTCTCAATTGACCAATGTGAATTTCAGATAAAGCTGTACTTTCTGCTCTGCAAGTGACAAAGTCCAAAATAATATTGGTTCCAGTTCAGAAAGAATGTGACATTTTGACTTCCCCAAATATTTAGACTTGGATTTTTAGAGTGGAAAAGGTTACTGGAACATTTTATTTGCATATATCTAACATTAAAAAGCTCTGTAGCACAGTTTCCATGCTATCTTTCTTTGCTCATATATCAGCACTGATGGTTATCAGTATACACCTGCTGTGACCAAATTTGAGAAGCTCCTAACAAATTTGTATATAAATTTGAGTAGTTCACACCTGATTCATTTCATTTAAAAAGCAAATCTTCTTCTAGAGAAGGAAAAGAAGTTCTAGCAGTCCACAGGATCATAACAGTTATAGGTAAGATTTTGAGACACCCTTCCCCTATAAATTAGATATTGCACTCAGCCGAATCCATGCAGGACTATCATATGTCTGTGGTCTTCACATCTCTATATGTTATCATAAATTAGGGCCTCCAAAACAAAGTGACAAAGTAGAAAATGCCAGGACAATATAATGAATTTGCTTTTGAAAAATAATATTACTTTTCATGAGCAAATGCATTTTTCAATGCTGTTTGATATTACATAAATTCTAAACGTTGTATAACTATCAGAGAAAAGATACTTACCCTTCATGGAGGGCTAAAAATATATAACTTGTTGGCACTTACTGCATAGATTACCACATGCAGTGACCTTCTACTGTTATTTCTTGTAAGCACAAACTCAGAAAACTGACAGTATGGGTTTGCCCACAAAAAGCACTGAAGAGCCTCACACAAACAATCATTATTCAGGAAGAAATTGTAGCCTAAGCAGCTGCAGAAGTTCTTTCAAAAGCAGAAGTAGTGGCTACAGCCTGGTGTGTGGGATGCACACATCAAACACATGGACTTGAATCTGCCGGAGAAGGGGCAGGTTGCAGAGAAGTTGATAAACCTTGCCAAGAGTTGTCTTCTGTTGCCTAGCCTTGTCACACTTTTGGCTCTGCTCAGGTGTCCTCTGATCACCAGAATGAAAATGGCATTGAGCTTCCCACCAGGGCCTGGGATTCTCTGGAGCTTTGAGTGGTTTTTGCTAGAAAATTTTCTGGCAGGAGATGAAGGCTCTAAGAGGATAGAAGGGAAATCAGCATGCTATGGCAGCAGATTGGAGAAAAGCTAAGCCTGAGACTGGTGTGTAGAGTTAAGGGTAAAATGCACTGTATAATCTAATAAATTTGATCTTACTGAATGGGGTAGAAAGTAAACATTCTTTACCCTTACCCCTCATCTTCACATTATCATTACTAAAATGTGAGATTTACAGTGCTAGATGCCAAAAATTCTCACCAACCTAATTTGGCAGATAGAGTTTACCAATAGCATTCTGATGTTCTGGTTTTTATCATATAAATGTGTTACTACTGTTCTGTTGAGCAGCAGCCTAGTGGTGGCTCCTGTAATAATTTATTTTTGAGCCCCTTGAAACTATGTCTTTTTATGTCTAACTTCATGTTTTACAGAATGGTTCCATCTTTAAGGGTTTTTGTAAAGATGCAATATTAACTACAGTATATTTTTCTTGTATAGCAAAATCTATGGGTTCTTTATTCTGGCCTGCTTTTTTTTTTCTTCCTTCTGCTACTTTGTGGTGGAACTGATGGCAGCTGTTAAAACTGCTTTTCTATTTATCACTCATGTAAGGAAAAAAAAAAAAAACCTGCATTAGGAAAAGGTGCCTAGATTTTGCATTACCCTACTATGCATTACAATCAACTAGCTAGCTGGATAGATAATTCATAGTATTGCACACAGTGCTTGGTGAAAAATTAAAAATATTTGTACTTGCTCTTTACCTTATTTCATATGTCCTGCAAAAGAACAAATTTTCCCTCCCCTCCCCACTCCCCCTTTGGAAAACTTTCATCGACAGCAGTAATTTTTCTTGATTCTTTTGTTTCCTGTGAATATTTAGTCCATGCTTGTAGTTTGATTTATATTTTTTATGTCCAGCTTACCCTAGTGGAAGATGCATAGTTAAACTTGTTCTTAGTTAAACTTATTAAATCTAATCCATTTGCTTGAGAGGGTTGAGTAATAATAAAGTTAGTTGCCCAAAAGGATTGATAGATGCTCCAGTGAGATGAAGAAAAAAGAATGTATTTAATAAAAATCATCCATCAGAACTTTTAATGCAAAACCAAGTTTTCAGAAAATAAATATTTTGTATACCATGACTTAATTTCCCCAGTAGAATTTTTGTGGATGTTTTAATAGTGCATCTTGAGCATGATCCAAGGTCAATGTCATTTACTTTAATCATCTCTTTAAACAAAGTTCATGAACAGTTACAGCAAACTGTCACCATTGATACTGAAACTGATCTGGTTTCTTCTGGCTATTTCTGTTCTCAAATGAAGCCATTCAAAGCATAGGGAGCAAAACATGCTACATGCATGATACACGGGCTAGAAAAGACCCGTCAGCTAAATGACAAACACATTTGAAGGTCTCCATGGTTGGGATTATCTGCCTTATGGTGATGAATATCCAAGTCTTGGTAGCCTTTAGTGAAGCTAAAGTGCAATTGGGCAGGAGCAGTCAGTGTTTTTGCTTGCTTGTTGTGTGCTGCATAGGCATGTGACATAATTCTGACTCCCAAAGGGAGCAGCAAGGAGTGAGCAGGAAAGGCTTCCTCCCAGACACATTTTATGGGGGGAATCTGTGGTGTGTGCTATTTTGTATCTGCCATGGGGGCAACAGGGCAGGTGCTATGGTGCTACAAAAAAAAAAGGCCTTCTATTAAGACTTAAAATAGTCCTTTTACATTGCCTTTCTTCTGCAGCCTGATCATATAAACAAGTAGAGAGTGCAGTAGCGTAGTCACCTCTGTGTAATCACAGACCCTTCAAGGAAGAAAAGAAAGAAATCCATACTCCTAAATTGTCTTTTCAAAAGTGCTGTAGCAAATAGTCTAAAGAGAAACAAGAAATGATGAAGCAAGAATGGAATCTCATCCTGATGAGCCTGGAAAATATAAGTACAAAATTAAATAGCCAATATTAAATAATCAACTCAGTCATCACCTGCATGTTAAAACAGAATGCTCCACAGTCACAGCCATGGATATGTCTGTTATTGTTTTCTCTGAGAGCCTAGAGTAATAAAGAAAATGGTAAGCAGTCACTGTATCTATTCTTTTCACAATGCATCTTCATCTCTATGAAGCCTCCTAATGCAAGGTGGCCTTTAAAACAATTTCAATAGCAACTCTATGTCTCAGTGCAAGATTTCTGTGTGGCTTGATTGTGTCTTTAGTACAGATCAGCGTCTCAGGCTTTGGTAAATATTTGTCTCTGTACTGATGAGTCTTACCTCTCAAAACTGCACTAAGCACCCAACACTAAGCAAAAGCATAACAGTTAATGTGTTCTTGGCCTGAGCACGGAGTGAAGCAGTATCAGTGTGTTTAAAAGACAGCCTTGTATCCTCACAGTTTGAATACACATGAAGCTGATTCACCTCAAGATCTAGGCCAATCCCTAAATATACCTTTTTTGAAATTATAAATTACTTTGCTGCTAGCAATAAAATGCACAAGTTTCAAGGTTTGGGTGGGTCCAAGCCTGTCTGGCCAGTGAAGCTTTGCTTTAAATTTCTCAGTGTCTCAATTATTTTGCTTCCATTTTCCCAATTTGTAGCCGTCCTTCTGCACCTACTTTTAAGTCATAACTGGTGAAAATACAGAAGTGAAGCCTCTGTTCAGACACATTTAACCTGTGCACTAGTACATGCTTTATAAGGAGCCCCTTTTAGTTCACGTGATGCTGGCAATAGCAGCCAGATATCTTTTCTCTTTTTCTCTATGATATTCTTTTATTTAAAAAAAAAANAATGTGGAGAATGGGAGCATATGCTGAAAAAAATTGATTTTTACCTCCATGAATTCCTCCCCAATGAGAATGCCTATTTTCTTCCCCCATTATCTAAGGATACCACCGGTAACATAGTTATACTTCCTTTTATATCTGAATTTTGAATTGCTTGCCCTCCTAGCCTCCCCCCCTCTTCCAACCCCCCTGATATTTAAGTTTTTGTTTTACTGACCTAGAACCATTACTTAGTTAATATCTAAGCAGTCCAAACTGAGGTGAAATGTAGGGCAAAGTCTTCCTGGTGTCTTTTCATCCCTAGGCTTGTATTTGTGGTGAGAAGAGCAAGAGAAAGAAGAGCCTATGGAAAATGACAGCAGGATATGTGAACAAAAAAAAGGCAGTAGATTCAAAGTTTGAAGAACTGTAAGAGAAAACAAGTCATTATTATGAAAAAAAAACTGCGTAAAACAGAGAGAGGAAAGTGAAACTAAACTTAGAACATAAAGCACAGAAATTATTCTGCAGTTTACACACTCCACTATAAATTTTTTTGGTGTGATTGTTTCCATCTATAGAACACTTTCTTAGAACCAGTGAAAGTAGTATAGCTACTGGCATGTTTTGAATATATTATTGCTATGTTGAGGTACAAATGAAATTATATCCTCTGAAGTTTTTTTGAAACAGGACAGATCAAATGTTTGTTCATGAAGACTGTTATTGACTATGCTGATACCTACCGGTGAAAACTTAATATAAAATTTTTATCATGGCATGTTTGGAAGTTCTATGAGAAATTACTTTTATTTTTTTTTCTATCCGTCATCTTTTGTCTCAGACGAGACAACATGTAGTTATCTAGTAAATAACTTCTCAAATTTAAAAATAGATTTTATTTACATTCTTCACATGTACAAAGGAAGTATTTTCATTTATCTCCAGATTGGTTAATTTTACAGGGAAAAATAATGTGGTTTTTGAGGTAGGGGATTTTGCATAAGCTTTCTGCAAATACACTCTCTTGCATGTGTAAAAGAGGCAAGAAAATCCATTTTATGTCCAAAAGGCTGATTAGTAAAAACAAAATCCAAATTTGTTCATACCCTTTTACACAAGTAAAAAAAAAAATCCTATTTATTTTGACCATGATTTTGCTCAGCTACTATCACTTTAATTTAATCACAGGAATCTGTTAGAACTTGCCTTGAGCACATTTGGCACAGGAGCTCCTGGAAATTCGTCACATTGCACTTTTGGCACAACAAACAGAAATGTTTTTTGTGTCAGAAGCACAATGTGCTCCATTTCTGAAGGACAGGTAAGGGAAAGTTTACCAAATGTTTCAGATCTTTTGGAAGGTTCAGTTTGGATTTGCTTTTCAGAGATGTGCAAAGCCTTTTGCTTTTTCCAATCAATTCACTTTCCATAGAAAGAACTATGAAATTTTATGAGCATAACCTCAAACTACTCCACTTCTCTTTGGTAATTCTAAAGACAAGCACTGATTCATGGTAAAGTCTTGACAGAACCAAAAAATTCATTTCATATTTCTTCATCTAAAAAGTTCTTCACTGTTCTATGCAGAATAGAAATAGATACTGTAAAGAGATGTGGTAAAGACTAAAGAGACTGGTAAAGAGATCTCTTTATTTTCAAGGAGCAATAATGACATTGCCAGCCACTATTTATTACTACTTGCTCAAAAAATGTAAGCAACTAATTTCTGTCTTTTTCTTGATCAGACAGATAGTCCAGTGCTATTTGATTTATACTACATCTGAAAAACATAAATAAAATGTTTTATAAATATGTGATGTAAATACAAGATAAAATTTTTAATACTGTGAAACCCACATAGCTACCAAGGTTAATATCCAGGTTTGAGGTTTCTGTAATGTAGAATTCAGATTTATAGTTTTAGTTATCGGTTTAGAAAAGCTGGAATGTAATGAAAGGCTCTTACAGAGCCAGGCACTAACAATGGATTTCTTTTTCCTTTAAATGCAATCTAGTGCAGGGCTATCTTGTGAGTCCAGTGTCTGTGCTTACAGAAACCAATTGAAGAGACAGGCTACATTGTATCATGAGATTGCACTTTTCTCTGCTTTGGACCATTTTAGACTCACTAATAAATGGGGGGAGNAAAAGGAAGTGATATATACATATAAATAATATACTAGTAAGCAAAATAAAGGCCAAGCTGGAAATAGCAGGTGAACAGGATTCTTTCTGAATAGTTTTTTTCTCCTAATAATAGATGACTTTATTTGCAATACTTTATTCCCTGTTAACTAGATTTGTATCATAGGTCCTTGGCCCAAAGAAATTAAAAAACCCTGTTTTAAAATGGTCCAGATTTTAAATTAACTTACATCTTTAAAAAGTATACTTAAAAGTAGCTTGACTTGAGTTCTGTCAAGCTTTGGATCACTCATCATTCTTAATGATGCTATTTTGCTCATAGTATATTCCCATTGCCCAAATTGGGTGAGATGAGAAACATGCATCAGGTGAAAAAATATGATACTTGTCATGTTATCCAAAATATTACTTTTTACTACACTACACCTGTGTCTTCCTTTAATCATAAAGCAAAATTCATTTCTATGGGATCTTGGGAGTTATGCTGAAAAGTTAGTGGCATACTTTTATGATAAATATCTAAAAAGCATTTAATGTAGTGAGACAATAATTATCATTCTAGCTGCAACCACAATCAGAAAAAGAAAATACTATTTAAGATGCCTAAAACACGTTTACCTGTGAGATCAGAGCAATTTAAAATCTCTCATGTAATAATGTCTGCTTTATTGTCTACGGAACATTTTAATAAAATGTGAAATGAAATTAAATAGAATCATCTCCCATAATAGCTTCCTATCATATGGTAACAACCTGCCTGCTTACTACTGTCTAATCAGTTACTGAACCTTGTGCTGCACTTTTATGGTGCTTCCCTGCTGGGTCTATTGCCCACTTAGGAATATGAAATCATGTTATGTTTTTTTATTGCTCTCAGCCAGCCTACCTCCCTTTTCTCCAGTAGAATGTTTTGCACAGTATCACAGCAATATCACATCAGATCTCTGAAGAACAAGCTCTTATTCTCTTTTTTAGCATCTCTTTATTTGATCTAAGATACTTTGTACAAGTCCTTGCTCTTCTTTATAATGTTTTTCTATATACTGCACAAATGCTTTGGCTACCCATACTATTTGAAAGAAGGCATTGAATTTGAAATTCAGATTTGGAGCAGGGTAAATTCTGTGCTTCAGGGGTAGTGCTCTGTATCAATCCTTCCAAGACAAGTCCATGGCCTTGGGGATGACTTTGTCCAAGACTTCTAGATTCCTGGCTGCATAGAAGAAAGAGAAAAGAACTTCCAACTAAGCTGAAAGTGTACAAAACTACTTCCAAAGTTTCCACAAGAATAGTCCTGCTTTCAGTCACTGTACCTATGCTCCCACATTTAACACAGGGAAGCATTAATGATATTTCATTTTTTCAAGCTACCATTTTTCATTTAATTTTATCAGCATCGAAGAGTATGCTGGAGCTGTTTGATTTAATGAAATCTTACAATATTGTGATTCAACAGTTAATTTTTAAGTTCTTGAAAACAGTTCAATAGCTTAATTTCTGCTCAGTGTTGTGTGGATATTGTTTATATATTATTTCATATTTCTGTGGCTTAGTTGCACATCTGTAAAATTTTCCTTTTCCTTGTTGATTGTAAGTTCTGCAAGAACTAAATTGCCTTACTAGGTTTTTCTAACCAAAAGACAAGGGCATATAAAAAAAGGTGATTTCAGGTGGGAAACTCATAATAGCTGAAGCTTCAGAGCATTTTGAATCACTATAGCTATGGCCTCATATTTTCTTTTTTGGTGCCTTTGGGGCTTTTTCTTCCAACTTGGACTTTTTCACAGTTGTAACCTCGCACAATTTTTTTCTATTTGTCAGAAGACAAGTAACTGAATAAGAATAACACAGGAAATACAATTCCTCCTTGTTTTTAGAGAAACTGTAGAAGATTGCACGTATAGACTATATTTCATTACCTAAAAGCTGAGCAAAAACCATCCCTCTGACATTGTGAAGTCTAACTTCTCTGAGTGTACAATTTAAGGTATTCTAAAACTTGAGGTCTTAACTCATGTTTCAGTCTATTACTATAAGCCTAGAACAGAGAACAAGGTTTTGATCTGTCTTTTTTTTTCTATCAGAAGAGTAATCCTGATCAATATTAGACAAAATGTCTCAGCAAAATTAAAAATAAAAATTGCAAATGTAGTTTTTCAGGGTAATTTTCATTCTTTGGTACGTTATTCTTATTATTTTGAAAATATAACTCTTGAAAATGTGAAATATGCATGTTTAATAGCAGCAAAACAAGAAAAAAACAAGCCCTGTTAGCTGATATTGCAAGGAAGAATATTATGTCATAAAATTTGACAAAGAGGTCAGGCAGAAATAATCTTTGTTAGCAATCTGATGATGTAAAGTTTTTTCATCTATTGATAGCAGAATGTCAGAATGTGAAAAATCATCTGTATATGACAACAGACCATATATAGGCATAAATTTTTGTTTAAGCAAGAGTAAGTTTTCTTCAGATAAACCTACTGTACCTACTCCCATCTCAGTGAATGTAAAACTATTTATTGTCATGTCAGCAGGGTGTGGCCCTGGAGCCTCACATCTTCGATGCAGATGTAGTAATCAGTCATTTCCTAAGGCATTAGGAGAAGCAGTGGAAGAGTTCCATTGACAGAGACATTGCTTGACTTGTAACTTCCGTTAACACAAAACAGATTTTGAGGAGTAGAAAGCAACTTCCCATTTTCACCACAGTAAGATGAAATTCAAACATTCACAAGAAAGGCAAAAGAGCAAGAAAAAGGGAATCTTCTGTCTGTTTAATATGAAACGTATGGGCTGGGTTTAAAAGCCCAGTTTAGGAAAGAATTGCAGAGCACTGCTCTAGCTGAAGATAAGAATGTTTTCATTTAGTCACCTGTAATTTGTTTACAGATGATAGGGGGCTTTTTTGCAGGTTCTTGCCTTATCTTTCAGTTTACAAATATACAATAGAATAATGTGAAGGTATCAGAAAAAAATTTCATTTAGGTAATATAAAAAGATATTTATGCTCTCATTGGGTCTTTTATCAATATAAAGCAGTTGTCTCAATTTTAGAAATAAATATCCAGAGGGAACAGCCCCAACAAAAGTTGCCTTGACTCTAGAAAAAATGAAGTTTGAAAAGCAGCAATGGAGACTTGCTTAAAGACCTTTTGTTTTATATTCTGCCTTTCTGAGATCTTATTTAAGGAGTTATCCTGAATAAGACCATAAGTACATGTGCAAGTGTGTACATACTGTACCTCTACCTGTATAGGTATATGTATATGTATACTAACATGTTCAGTTGCATCATCATATCTCTTGATAGTGCTGACTCTGAAGAATAATTCCCATAAATATTGACCAATTGAAGTTACTGTCATAACCAGATTATACAAGAAATTACCAAACACTCATAAAACCTCATGCAGCAGATGTTAAAATAATGTGAAAAAGATTACGTGAAATAAAATACTGATTCTACTTTATTCTGCATTGACAAGCATTTTACTTCATCACTGTCTGCAGCTTCCCAAGGAGGAGAAATAAAAAGCTGATCTCCTCTCCCTGAAATTCAGTCATAGGATCCAAGGGAATAGTTCAAAGACACATCAATGCAGATTTGGTACAGGCATCCAGGATTAATTAGGAAATCTTTCATAGGCATGGAACAAACTTTTGAAATGTAGGCTCTTGTTTGAGTCTGTTGCAACCACTCAAAGTATAAAATCTTTGAATAAAAATCCTTTTCTAGAGGAAGTCCACAAATCACCTTACAAAGTGAACCAGTTACTACCTAGAGGTACGTGTGACACATTTTCAGATGGAGGGAAGAACCATTTGGGATTGCCAAAGGTTTCTTATGATATATGTAGGAGCAGAGGTGGAAAAATTGAGGGAGGAGAGTGTTTTTGTGATGAAAAAGCATAGGAAAATAGAGAGCAAGAGAAAGAAAGTGTTTGAAGGTGTG
>VZSE01014926.1:12609-55081 GCA_013398275.1 Promerops cafer
TGTACTGCTCAGCATGGTCATGTTTTCTCAGATGTGGTCTGTCCTTTTTTAAATGTATACATGTATGTCTATACATGGGGAAGGTGTGAGGGTGGGGTGGGGTATATATATATATATATGTACATATGTATATATATGTATATATATGTATATATATGTATATATATGTATATATATGTATATATATNNNTATATATATGTATATATATGTATATACACACACACACATATATACATATATATATGCACACACACACACATATATATATGTATATATATATACATATGATTCCATCCAGCATACAGCTTTGAACACTTGAGTATTTCCTGGTTGAAGTGGTTCTGCCCATGAGTATGCTTGTGCTTGTGGTTCCTGGGTGTGGAACCACGGGCCATGGTGGTCCCAGCAGCTAGATGACTGCAGTGTCTGCAGGTCATCTGGGTGCGTGTGTCTGTGTGGGAAATTGCTCCTAAAGAGCATGTATCTCTGCATTGCAGTCCTCCAGTCATGCAAGTTATCCCATCACATCCCTGTGATCCCAGCAACATCCCCACAAGCTGCAGCAAGTGACCCTGTAACTCCACACAGATATCTAATTCCTGCTGTTTATTCCCCATGATGCACATATTGGTGTATGGACACTTCAGAGATCAGCATGCTAATGCCTGGGAAAGGGTCTGGGTGTTTTTCTCATAAAGGTGCCTGGTAGGTTTTTCCTTGCTTACATGCAAATTCTTGAGGTGACTCTGTTTAAGAACTCTTTTCTGGATAGTATGATAACTTTTTGTCATATCAGTCCTTATCCTTTGCTCATCAACTCTGTTCATCATTGCCTCACAAGACTGCTGGTAACTTGCTCCCTCCCCTCTTACATATACACTTCATATCCATATATACCCATGTGTGTATGTATATCTGTATATATGGAGATATATATATATAGATATATAGATATACATATGGAGATACATATAGATGGATATGTACATATGCACATATATGGACACGCACTATATGTGTGCATATATGTAAACATACACATAGACATACACATTTATGTCTGAATATATGTAGTTTCTACTAATGAGCTTTCATCCTGATCAGCCAAAGAGGGAAATAAGTTGTTAGTCCTGTTCATGTATGTGATTCTTTTTTTGGTTCTGTCTTGATTATAATCACTGGACATACATATATATATATATGTAGATCAATGTAGATATATACATACACTTATAATGTGTAATATGTGGGTGTACTTGTTTAGGCTACATAATCAGCTTTGATCCTGGCTGGACTTGCAAACTTGCAGACCTGAAGAGTATCAGACTACTAGATTAGACAACATATAATAAACAAAGAAACACTTAAGAAAATTGTAGGGTTTAGACTTTTGCTATCATCTGATAGTGAATGTAAGTCTGTTTCAGCACAATAGAGCTTGTGCTCCTGAAAACTCTTTTATTCACAGGTTAGGACTGTGCCTGGTCAACAATATTCTGAATTTAACAGCTCTGGTTGACAATTGTGCTTCCAGACATAAAATAACAGATTTTTAGTCATGTAGTAGTCTGGAATTCACTGAATTTTACTTTAGAGGATCCAGAACTCCAACTCATTCAGATCTCAGTGTATAGGATAGTGACATTTTCAATTATTTTATGAACGTAATGGTTTGTGTGCCCAGGACAGGGAATAGAAGCATGAGTTTTATTGAATTTCCGTTCCAGAATGTGAGCTTTTCTCTCTTTAGCCTGTATAACTCTGTGTGAACTTAATGGTGAAATCGTCTTCCTGACAACGACTTGGCTTCCCTGATTAGCTGTTCCCTTGTTATTGCAAAGTCACTCAGACTGTTGTCATTGACTTATTGGTACAAGAACGTATTAAAGAATGGAAAACATCAAATTCTTCACTTAAAGAAACAAAACAACACAAAAGCCTGTGGTATGCCAGAGAGAGAATACAGCTCAGAAGTCATTGTACAAAGTTCCCCAACTGAGGTAGCAATAAGCTTACAATCCAGAGGGTCTAGATTTAATTTCAAATGTAAAACAATTATATCTTCCTAGAAGAGGGCTATCATTATCACAAAGAAATAAATTCTAGAATTCTAGAGTAGCTGTGGAGAAAGTTCACAGCTTTTTTATTTTATATCTCATGTTGAGTTTTTATAATTGCTCACTATTCAAAAAGAGACATCTTCACCAGAGAGTAAATAGGGATTCAGGAGAGAAGAAAGCTGTAGAAAAAAAAAGGGTTTTTAAAAAAATTCTTATAAAAATTTAAACACACTAGTTTTTAAATCAATGTAAAATATCTTCACCTCGTTTTCCTGCATTTTGTGGTTTAAAATGTTATTCATCTAATATTGGGACATGCCATTACCCTATTAGCAGAGAGAAGGAGGATTTACCATTTTTTCACCACATGACAAATGGAAACAATTGACGGCACAAGTGTGAGACTTGGGATATTCTGATAAGATATTTGAGCCTTCTCTGAAACTTCTTCCATGGTATTTACTTACACCTGCTCAAATATGAAATGTTAATAGCTTATGAGGGGGAAAAAAAAAAATCTTTCATCACTGAGATAGAGAGGTCCTTTATTTCCTGCATTCATCAGAAGAGAATGTCATCACTCTCCTGTTATCATATCTATGTACTGCCCAAAGGGAGGATATGCTCAATGAGAAAACTTTGAATAGTATACATAATGTATGTTTCTAGAGCCTATTCTTTCATAAAGACTTAAAGTACTTCACATATTTTCCAACTTGGATAATTTGCTCATTGTCACGTTTTTTTTGTGTTTTCACTAAAATCAAAACTGAGAAATGGACAATGATGTCAGGATTGTAGAGGAAGAAAGATGCAGGGAATGCCATATTAATTCCCTTAGTAAGTGAAATCTCAATTTGTGTTCCCCCAAGCAGTCCAATAGGAAATGTCAGAGACTTTTGCACAACACCTTACTAATATCCATGGAGTAGACTTCATATTTTCTGGGTGCATTAAACATTTAACTGAAGCTCTTTTTTACATTAAAAGCCACTGCAGACAAAGCGGTAAGTCTCAAATCTTCCAGAATTCTATGGTATGGAAGGTAGCATGGAGCTAGAAAAGCTTTTGTGTTTGAAATTCACAGTGGAATCAGATAGTATTTGAGGAAGTTTTAGAGCATCTCTTTATCCTGGCAAGAAGCAGAAGTAATAGCTCTTTTTTTCAGGCTGCAAGTCTTAGTTTAAAGATTTTTTGGGTATGGTATTTTTCTTGCATGTATCATACTTTTGTAAAAATGAGAGGGAAAAGAAAAGCAGTAAGGAAGAAAATGAGGAAGAGAGGGAGGAAGAGAGGCAAGGAGAAGGGAACAAGGGAGCTGAAAGGATGGGAGACAAAAAAGTCCAGTATTTAATCATATCACTAATTTTCTGTCTCTTAGAACATTCCCACTTTAGCTATTAATCAGTTTTTCTGGTTAACACAAGATTTTAATCAAGCCTACTTTAATAAATCTTAGTGTTTTCTATCTTGAGAAAGAGATCTTTTAGATCTCTCTTGAGAAAGAGAGGTTCATACTCATTGGATTTGTGGTCTGAAGCAAGAGGTGGTCAAGAATCTACATCTATAGAGAAGGTAAGTTCTTATTCTGTATTTTCTATCTCCTTACCACGTCTGTTGTGGGGGAGGAGGTTTAATCCAACTCCCAGGCAAACCCAACTCTAAAAAAATGGCCTTACATTTGCAATGAGTGTTGATCCATTCATTATTTATGGGAAAATGTATATTATTTTAATTGATAATCTGCAAAATAATTTAACTATATTGCTCATAGATCTGCCACTTTGTCTCTCAATATGGAGAAATAATATCTGCACAAAATGCACATAACCCACAGGAAATTGGGCAATCTGTCCAGTGTCTGTTACTTGCCCATTTATGTGGATTATACTGACACCTTGAATGAAATGAGAATTTTTGGCATAATTTTTGGAATCAGTCATTCAGTATTCCAGTGACCTGAAAAAGATGTATTTTGCTGACATACACTCCATGCAGATGTGCTGAGTGATCTGTGAGCCCTCAGACTCTTCTTGATGTGGAATGAAAGCAGAAAAAAATCTTTGAAAAAGTATCTTTAAAAAATGTGTTTCCCTAAAAAGTATCAAAATTATGCCAAAAATCACAATATGGTAGATTAATTAATAAAAAAAATTGATTAAAAGAAAACATGCAGAGAAAAAAGAAAATACTACCATCACTCTATATACATTTCTGTGACTCTAGTTTAAGAATTTACTGAGGCTTTTTAGCCTGATCTCTGTGCTTCCTACTTCATTGTAAGTTCAAGAAGCTCTGTACACTTAGTCACGGGGCATTTCTATGCAATGAGATATACTTGTCAGACCATATCCATGGTCACTTTAGTGAAATCTCTGTCTGCTTGTTATCTCAGTCATTGTCTTTCCACATCCAGAATTCAATGAGGAACCTGCAGCAATAGTTTATCTTTACCATAACCTATGATTTAGCATATAGCATACAGGAAAATATCAAGCTCAAATTTTTGGCTCAACACTTTCCTTTTTCATCACTCTTACCTTTCATAGCCTGACTCATCTAGGAAACTAGACAAAATAAATACATTTTTTCCCAGAAGATTGTCTTAATTGCTGATGACTCTCTTGCCTGCAAATATTTCAAGAATGTTAATGATTAAAAAGAAATGTAGTTTTTTCCCCTAAAGTGTTTGTTTAAAATAACGATTTACATGTGTAATAGACCACAGCCAAGAATCTTGAGGCCTTAGAAAGAAGTTACTTCCTAAAATCAGATTAACAAATCAATTGGACGTTGCAGAAATATAGAGTGCTACCTTGACCTTCATGGATTTACTGTTACTCCTATCTATTACTCTCTGGTGTTTGCATTCATTTACAAAAATCCAAATAATATCTTTGTGAATAATATGGAGAAAGGAAAATAAAATGAACTTAAAGAACAACATTTTCACTTTCCAGTCAAATGAAGCATCTCTCTTTTTCTCTCATTGTCTTTGTCTGGACATACATGATTGGTGGAGAGAGAGACGTTGATAGTTAAAATTATGTGTAACTGTAGACATACCATATATCCAAATTCATGTATAGAGTATTACAAACTGTTACATTATAATAGAAAAATTAAAAAAAAATTAAAAATTTGAATTGGTTGGCTTATGAACTGAAATTCAAAATTACACAGCTTGAAGCCTATTAAATTTTGTTTCATACAACTTGTAGATCATGGATGGAAGTTGTTCCAAACAGCACTATTATTCTGATTCTGTGGCAGATAAGGCTTACAGAAGTGCACAGTAAAGTTATATATGAGTTAGATGGAAGAAAAAGTATACATGGATCTCTCATTCTTCTCATGGAGAGAAAGTAAATATAAAATATGTGTATGCATATGTATTTGTATATGAAATTTATCATGGAACTTGAAAACTAATTAAACTCAGACATTTTAAATCACACTTCAGTCATCATAGAAGTTATAAAGAGATTTTTTTCCTAAAATATACCAACCAAAAAGCACAGGCAAAACCAAAGCAAATAGTCTCTGAATCAAATACTTTGAGTGCTAGGAGAGTGAAAATAGAAGAAAATAAAAGGAAACAATCAAGAGTATCAAATGAGTACAGCTGTGTCTTGGTTTGAGAGGAAGTGAGTTTTTGGGAAGTTATAATCAAACCAATCAGTGGTCAGATTTGAATATTGACACCTGGTGTGACCACTGAAGACATGGATCACCTCTGAGAATACACGGGGTTAAAATCAGAGAATTCCCAGAGTTCTCTCTCTTTTGTCCCAGTCTGGCAGAGAGTGCACATCTCCTCTGCCCGGCCACAGGCTGGGTGGCAGAGGGGGAGCCATGGAGGCCCAGGCTGAGGTAGGCCGGAGCCCCGAAGAGAGAGAAGGTGGAAGGGAATGGAACCTGTCCAGCCCCTGCAGGACGGAGGGGTGGAGAGACACCGAGATGTCTTCTGTTCCCCACCCCAGAGGAAGAGAGAGAGAGAGAGAGCGGGAGAGAGAGAGATGCAATGGCTTCAGCCAAGAGAGTGACCTCCTGTAATGATGCCATATAAAGTAGTGAACAGAGGAAGATGAAGAGGGCATGGTGGTGTCCTCTGTCTTCAGGGAGAAAAAGAGCTCTGTTCTCAAGACCCTTGGCCCCAGGGGATGAGAAAATGGGGGGGACTGTTGCCCCAAAAATGAGAAATGGTTGGTTTTTAGCACTTGGCAAAGCATCTTTGAAGAACCCTGAGCAGTTTCGGTCCATGGACGGTGGTGAGAGCACTGTACATGGAAGGAGCATGTCACCATGGCAGAGTTTCTCCGGGCAGTGCCATGTGTGACATGGAAACATGGAAAGTTTCAACCCTGTTTCGTGGGGAGGACTGTGGTACAAGAGAGACTCCTCTCTCCCCTGATGGACTGAGAATTGATTATCTGAGTGGTGGTAACTTGATCAGGACTCCAAGGTTTTGTCTCACTGTGGTTTGGTGGAAATTGGGTGGGAGGAGGAGGAATGTTTGGAAGGTTTTCATTATGTTCCCTGTGTGTTTCTGTTATGTTAGTATAGGTTAATAAAGCTTTTCTTCCCTCTCTTTCTAAGCTTGACCCTGCTCTGCTCTGTTCCTGGTCACATCTCACAGCAGTTAGTTGAAGAAAATATATTTTCATGGGGGCACGGGCATTGGGCCAGCATCAAACCATGAAAAACTGACATCTCCAAAACTTAAAATGAAAATGTTTTTGTTTGATATGACCTATCATAGTATTAGCCAATGTATTCCTTTATATGTGGCTGGAGTGTTTTCTTTTTTTTCTATCTCACGTTCTCAGTTCAGTATTTACTGAATATCAAAAAGAAAAAGGAAACAAAAATAGCCAAACTGTACATTATTTTCTGTTTGGCTATGGTAGTACACTAGATTTTTATTACTGAAAACATGTAGATATAAATGACATAGAAATACATATTAGAGAAAGCATGCTAACTGTCCTTGCAACCATTAGAATTCTGTCTTGGACTTACATATGCAACCTCAATCTTTTATCCAAGAAGATTGCTTTTCTTAAAGACTGTTTATATTCTTTATTGCTATTAATATCCATAGAATCTTCCTATTGAAGTATGTAATAAAGTCAAGTCAGCTAGAATGGTACTTAAACATCTTCACAGATGTGAGATCTCAGTCAGAACCAAAAAATGCGTGTTTTGCTTGATCTTCAGTCTGGTGATTTGCACCCCAAAAAACCCCCTAGCTGAACAAAACCAAAAAAAAAACCCCTCAACAGCTTTTCTTGCCCTTCTAACTTTGGGATGACTCATAAAGAGAAAAGAAACCAAGGTCAGCTTGCTAAGGGGACACACATAATAGCTCTGGGTGTAAGAAAAGAATGGAATTGCAAAGACTGAATTTTGTTTCTCATCTTCTGCCAGACTGTTTGTTGGCCTGCTTGTATAGCAGTTGTTATGTGCAGACCACATGTGATGCTGCCCACAATGTGAAGTGGATCTTGAGAAAGATGTTTTCTTTAAAAATACCTCACTAAATTCAGATGGAATAAGCTCAGGGGAAGGGGCTAGGGAAATACAGGGGGCATAGATCAAGCAAGTGTATAGAGCCTGTAGCATCAACAGATATTGGGAGAGCATAGTAAACAGGGTAGAAAACAGACACAGAAAGGGAATTGGAATGGGCAGAATGTGTGAAGTTTTCTGCAAGCCAAGGAAAATATCATTATTGTTAGAATTGCTAGAAGCAAGATCAGAGGGAAAACCAACATTGCGAGCATTTAATTGATAGAGTCTTTTTTTTCAGATTTGCACTTCCAGTCTGTCTCACTCACCAGATTTGAATTTTATTCTGTATGAAATGTTACTGTCCCCTTATTTTCTTTCAATGATATGTGGCTTTAGAAATCTTCTGAATTTTTCAACTCTGCTTGCTTATGGAAAAAACAAAACAGAACAGCAAAACATGAAAACAAAACCCCAAACTCCCACAAACAAATACCCAAACCCAAACAAATAAACAAACAAACAAAAAAGAAAGAAGAAAAAAATCTGAAATTTCTGGAAAACTTGAGATTCCAATCAGCATCAGTTGGCGAGTCCTTACCTGTTGTTCACCTGTGAGGTTGAGCACCAAGTCTATTTTCCACTTTTAACAGATATGCCCTAAAAAGAGACAGGCTCTTAGAAAATGTGAATGAAATGAAGTTTAATTCATCTCTAAAAATGGCAGCATATTTCCTTCATATATTCCTGCAAATGTTCTTCAATGCTCTGACAGCATTTTTCACGGTAGAATTTGTCTTAAGATCACAAGAATGACCATGTCAGGCCAGTGCAAAGGTCCATTTCTCCATTGTTGTACCTCTGGCAACATCCAAGAAGAAAAGTGGAGTCAAATCTGCCCTATATTTGTTATTTTGTAGGCATGTACTACTGGACAAGTTTTACTGTCCCCAGAGGCAGGAATTTCTGGAGTTGTTTCATGAGAAAATGTCGTCACACAATTCTGTCTAGAGGAACTTATATAATTAAGAAATCAGTGCAAGAGTTTATAACATTTTACTATATTTTATTAATTAAGATTGAAATTTAAATGTATAATTATTTCTTTTTCCTCCACAAACAACAGATAATAGGATAATACCATATTCCCCTACAAAAATACATGCCCTAAGGTACCACTTGCTTAAACCATATTCTAAGCCTCATACTACCATAGCAATCAGCATTTTATTGTTCTTGTTATGTCATGCATTATTCTTTTTGATTTCTTCTAATATATGAAACAGCAGACTTGTATGCTGTGCAACTGGACTTTTACCTGAAGTTATTATGTGGGTGGGCTTTTTGTTCACAGTCATAACATCCAAGTTGGTTGATGATACGGTAAAATAAAAATAATATTTTAAAATTTAAAAAGGGTGCAGAGAAAAAGTGTCTTATGACATGGAAGAGAAAAAATGAAAATGTAGCAAAAAAAAAAAAAAGGATCAGTCAGGACTATGTCCACAATAAAGTTTAATGAAAATATACTACTGTTCCCCATCTATTTCACCCTTTGTCTTCCATTCATAGGTAGAATCTTAAATATAGAGAAAATGGAAGACTATTAGAAAAGACATCTGCAAGAATGGACATCAATAGTCAGATATTAAGTGCAAGGCAATCGTGTTTTGTGTCGGTTACAGAGAAGCTGATGAAAAAAATTGAATATGTAACATGATGTCTCTTTCATCTAAAAAAATATCAGCTCAGAGGTTACGCTTCATTAACTTCAAATGTAGCATGAATAATAAAGGAAGAAGGCACAGCATTCCTTTGATACATTGTGTGAAAGCTTATCATTCCCTCTTTCAAGTGACAGTTTATTAAATAAGGTGAATAATAGAAAATATTCAGACTAGATCCAAATCATAGTCTGACACTCTCTGCCTGATGACAAAGTAAATGTAACAGCTCTGCACCTCCATTTTGTGAGATTAGGAAATAAATGGGATAACATATATGGAGCTCCCTGCAATGAGCCCACTCAAACATTTTCTGCTTAAAAATCTTAATTGAATTAAAAAAAAAAAAAAGTTAAAAAAATTACCTTGGCAAAAGACACAAGGAATCTCCACCTCCTTCCTGTTGGACACAAGCAAACATATGGAGAGTAAAGAATAAATAGGTATAGTAACTCATTAGTTTTTACAAACCCTTTGCAGTGTCATAATATATATGCCACTCCAGGAAGGTGCTAGTAAGCCGTTTTCATAGCCTCTATAAATTGCAATGCATTTGTGTAAATTTCAGTTGATTAACTGTGCCAAATGCTGTAAAAAAGAGAACTGCTAGTTAAGATCACTTTTGAACCACATCCATTCTTAGACATAGCTGAAATTTCATTTGCAATTTCTCTATGTAAGTAGAAATAGTAGTTTCATCAGTTTTTCTTTAGAATTTGTGTCATGATTCTCTTTAGTAAGACACAGTCATGAACACATCCAAAAGAAATGGTAAACAATTTCAAAGATCTGTTTGGATCATTGTTTAATCATCATTATTCCTTCAAGGTGGGAGGTTAGGATTTCCCAAATTATTCGAATAGTCAATACTGCTGTGAGAAAAAAAATTTAAAAAAGGAAAGAAATGTTCTCATTCTTTTTTTTGCATAAAACTCACCACTCTAATCATCCTTGAAAAATGCAATTTGAGTTTAAAATTGCAGGCAATTATCAAAGGAGGTGTTGAGAAAAGAAATTGAATAATACAATATTTTGAGTGTTTATTTTATAAGAAACACTATACAGAAAGCTCTGAATCCTAGCAGGTCTAGCTTTTTCAATTAATGAATAAGAATTAGTCTTTAGATACATAAAAAGTATTTAAAAAAAATCTTAGACTTTTTTTTCTTACAGTATTGGAAAATAAATGATTAAGGAAATGAAAAATTAAACTCTTCCTCTTTAGAAGACATTTGAAATGTTTAAACATGATAGTTGAAATTTTGCTAGTAATTTCCTTATTTGTTTCAAAATATTGCCATATATAAACTTGAAATGCAATGAAGAGAAAAAAGGAAGTGAAAAGACCCCATTTAAAGAAAAGCTCTGGACAGTGGTAATAAATGAAATTAAATGAAATGAAAAATAAATTTTCAAATTTGAAGAAAATAGCATTTTTGGAACAAAGATAAACAAGATATATCCCCTAATATGAAAGCATATTGCTTTTTCCAAACCTGTGAATTAAAACAACTTCATATTTCATGTTGCAACCAGCTCATCTCTGCAGGTGTTTAAATAATTGCAAAATAAGAGAAATATGGCCCTAGAAAGTCAATATGAAAAAAAATTTGGCAGCTCTATTAATGAAAACAGATTTTCTGTTTGTTTGTTTTCAGTATGCTTCATACAGAGCATTTACTCCATTTTGTTTCTGAAGATTGCAACAGGCAAATGATTCATGTATGAGTTAAGTAAATATAATGAAATTATGGATTATGATGTTAATGCTGTCACAACCACAACAGGAGCAGATCACCTTTGGAGATCTATGTAGGTGCCAGCACCACCACATGCAATCACTTATGGGGCTTGTTTCACAATCAGGACTGAGGAGATTTTTTTCCTTTGGCTGCTAAAGGACAGTAACTAGTGCTCACTGCAATTTTATGTGATTTGCATGGTTTTTTTCTTTTTCCACTGAAGCTAATTCACAAGTTTAATGTAAAATCACATTTAAACTCACCTATATTAAAATGCTGATTTAACATTTGAAATGTACTCCTAAAAAAGTGAAAATTGTCCACTAAGGAATAGATAAACTGTAATAAGACTGCCCTGATCAGTTATTATCAATCTGTCTAAATATTACTGGTTGAATAAGAAATGTGCATGAATAATATCACAAATAATGGTACCTAATGCAGACATCATTAGTATTGGAACATACAAACCAGTTTATAAACAAACCAGAGACAAATAGTAATACACTGCAAGGGAAATCTGTATGGATCCCACAAGCAGAATGAAAGGCTAAGTGTGTTAATATTCCTTTTAAAAAGGTTTCTTGACTCTAGTTTTTAGTGCTTAGTACTCAATTCCTTAGACATTTCTAACTGGGAATACAAATGTATAAAAAAGGAATACTGCTCAAAAAGTGAAAATAAATACTTTTTATTACAGATTCTGTTTAGTGTCTCATTATCTGAGAACTATATCACTGTTCCATTTATCATCAAGCAGCAGTTAGGCCCAGTTGCCCTAAATCTTTAGTCTTTTAGGATAGGTTTTGATACATGATCATTAGGTTTGGCGTCACAATATGACTTTTTGAAAATTCAGGTTTCTAGGCTTGAAATGATATTTTATTTTCCTGTATATGATAAAAAAATTTATAAACCCTAGAAAGCTCTGCTACTATTGTTCCATACAACCTCAGGGAAAACAATTTGCTCTAAGCAGTCACTGAAGCATCTGAGCCACCTGAGAACAGTATAATGAAATATATGCAAAGCAATTTTACCAGTTTTTCTACCATTCTAAGGTTGAATTAACAATAAGTATCAAATAAGAGATTACCAGCAACAACTCCAATATCTCACAACTTGAAAATATACTGCATGTGCCCTGGATTTTATTTTAGGTCAATGCTATTGAATACGTAGACCTCCATTTTAATTTGAGTAAGGTTGAAATAGGATGATAAGAGCTTTCAGAATGATGTAAATGGCATGCCACCTGACGACCTGTTGAGCTTCCTAAGTTATATTAGCATAGCAGGGAGGCATGGCAGAACTCCAGTTTTTGTCTGCACTGTGTTCTATGTAGTGATTTGTATGCATGCTGAGGAAGCACAAAAGTGCCGTCAGTTGCCTCACATGTATTACAACACATGTAAAATTTTATTCCCTTCTTTTTGTCAGGTTTAAACCATTTCTTTTTTTGATGTATCAGTAGCAATTAATGTGATTTGCTAGTGTTCTACCTTGTTTTTGCAAAATATGTGCAAGCAGTAGAAGGTAGTAGGAAATTTGGCTCTCTGTTTTTATTTTTATATTTGATGTTGCCACATACACATTTGCATTGATTAAAATTTGCAAAAGAAGTTGTTGAATAACAGTTTACAGATACAAATTGATTTTTTGTCCAATAAGAATCCATTTATAGACATGCAAAGTTCTTAACATGAAAAAGATAATTTCTTTTTGTCATGTTATTGAGAGTAAAGGGCACCGGAAAGCAGACACAAACTGCTGTTCTCATTTTCCAAATGAGACATTTCGGGATGTGTTCTGGTTTCTGCTCCACAGAAATCTCTGTTTATTACTGAAATAAATTAATAGTTTTATTTTTTTTTTTTTTTTTTTTCTTTTTGAGTTAATATGAAAGAAGCTCTGTCCCTTGAAAGAATATACATCTTTTCTGGTCACTATGAACAGTCATAAGAACTTGAATTATTGTGTTTTCATATTGCTTTTCACATGTTCTATGAAAAGCACACCAGAACTTTGAGACTATGAAATCCAGGTATATGCATAACAATTGTATTATTTGTAACCAGCAGAAAGGACTGGGAAGATGAAAAATATATCATATGATTTAAATTTGCTGAGGAGGAAAAAGGTTTTGTTGGAGTTCAGCAAGGGAAGTGTACTCTCCACACTTCTTGTTTCATCATATTAGAAATTTAGTTGGAATTTAAACCACAATATTCTTCTTGTTCTGGATCTACTAGGCTGATAAAGATGTGAATTTTACCCTTCTCTTTCTACAGACTTGGAGACCAGCTGTGCTCCAATTTCTATACTGCTGCCTTTTGTTGTGATATTCCAGATTACTTTTGGTAGCCAAACAATTTTGATAATATCTAAACTGTCATCTAGACTGGCTGATATCAACCAGAAGTGCAAAGTCAAAGCCAGGAGAGAAATGCAGTGTTGCAAGGCTGAGTTCGCTGCACCACGGAGCTCTGTCCTGCAGGAAGAAGGAACTCTTTGTACACACGTATGCATGAGTACACAGTCAGCTGAAGATTCATTTTCCAGAGTCTAGGTCTTCCTTTTTCAAAAAGTGAGACTGAATGATCAGTGATCCTCTGTTTATGACCTCATAAAGTTTATGACCAGTGAATTTGTAACAGCCGATCCAAGCCACATTTTAGTTCAGTTTTTTCATGTCTTCATAAGTTTTCTCAGGAACAGCACTCTAAGGACTACTAATACAGTACTAGTGAGTACTCTTTTATTCAAGGGTTCTGGAATACCTGTCCCTCCTGCAGTTCCCTTAAGCAACAAATTCAGTACATTTATTTGATAAGCTGAAGAACAGACACTTGAGCAAAAATCTGGCATCATTGGTGAAACATATTCTAGTCTGTAGAAGCCTCCCATTAATTTCAAAGGTTCTAGAATCCCTTTTGATTAACTCATTTCTGTTTATTTGAGGACCATAGCTATTTAACAAGCACACAGAATAGTTTCAATGATATATTTCCTCTAAAGAGTTCTGTTTCAAAATAGGTAACATGATAATTGGCTGCTGAAAAATGTTCTTTTTATACTGTATAATAAGGATTCTATCTTTGGCTGCAAAATTAATTAATGTATGGGACTTGGACTTCAAACAAAAACAGTACTCACAAATAACTTCTCATTTTTAGCAAAATAATTTTTTAATTTAAGCAAGTAAAGAATAAATCAGTGTAGCTGACAGCTTGATGCAGACTCAACTGGGGTGTAATAGTTTAAAAGTGATGGTAGTATCTAAATAGGGATATCATATAGGCTTGCAAATAATATATGCTAATTAATTTATTTTTTTTTTATGTTGCCTTCTGTCTGGTCTGTTTTTGGTGTCTTTTATCTTTAGTGTAGTCAACACATACTGCTAAGACCTGATTAACATAAGAAGAAATTATGAGTACGGAAACAGGGTTTCCCAGAGGATTTTCCCCTCATTTCAGGAAATGCTTTTTAATCAATGAGTAATGCCCAGTCTTCAGGATGGCTAATTAAAGCCAGGAAGATTGACCAGTAAACACATTAATGTTGTAAATATTTCTGTTATTTAGCTAAGTCATATATGAGTAGGCCATTGAAGAGGATGCTAGGATTTTATTCTCAGAGAACAGGGTAGGCTGACTATGATATTTTCAGAGAGAAGCAGCAGGTTTAATGCATCAGCTGATGAAACAGCTGAATTAGAGTGCAGAATGGTTCAGACTGAATTCTGATCAAGAATTCTTTTATGTTTTTCACTTTATACAATGCACACAAACACTGACATACATATACACAATGACATGCACACACAAAAGGGTTAACAATTGCTTTTGTAAATTGCAGAAGGATTATCCAGGATGCATTTGCTCTTGTTTGCTCATACACTCTTTCTTTCTAAGCACTATCATACTGTTCTTAGCTGGTTTTTTTCCTCTTTACTTTTTGTGGAAAAATTCCCTCCAAACCATCTGAACAGAGGGTATATATTTACTACAAATTCTTTTACCTTTTTTTTGTTCATCTATAATTTTGTGTAGTATTAAATTGCCTTATTCAAGTAGTTGTGCTGACTTTGAGTTTTCTTCAATAATAAGGTCTTTTCATAGTTTCTGAATCTGCTGAAAAGAAAAAAAGAAAAAGAACAGTGCATATTTTCATGATCTTTTGTCTGGGGCATCGAGTTTTCTTTGATCCACAAGCTTTTCCACAATGAAAAAGAATACCAGAGAATTTAAAACACTGTGACAATCTCAGGCTACTTCAAATTGTCTATCACAATCTATTAGGAAGATGATTAAAGTGAGTCTCTTTTATTTCTGTGTGATTGCTCACAAATACATTTATACTTAGGGACAATTACTCAGAATATCTAAGTACAGAAATATTTTTACATAGTATGATGGAAGTGTTTGAGTGTAAGACTGCTATTAACCCCCTATTCATGTTAAAAATACTATTGAAATGCCTGATATTGTTGCTGTAACTTTCCTCCTGATAATTTTCTGTCTCTGTGCAAGGAAACAGACAAACACTGAGCAAAAGAGTGAAGCCTTTGTGAATCTTTCTTTAATACCAGCCAGGTCAAAGTCTGTGTACGCATGCAAATGGTATCACAACAGATAATCCTCAATCTAAAGTACAGAGGCAAGTGTTAGCTCTGTTTTAAATTAATAGTGTTTAGGGTTTTTTCCGTAATGGAGCAAAAAATTTTTTGAAACATATTCAGCTGTAATCAATGTTGTCTAAAGCAATGTTTCAGTTAAAAAAGATACAAAATAAAACACAAAAATTAAATTAAAAACAAACCCAAAAAGTGTCATCATCTGTCATATCACAAGTGATATTTTAATTCCAAAAAAAGCTGCTAAAGATTCCTTGGTAACATGTTTATTTGTATTTGGAAACTTTCTATGATCTCAGAACTTTAAGATGGAAAAGCAAAAAGAGAAAATGGTAAAAAGGAATCTGTCTTCAGATACCCAGCTATCTCCCTCATTCAAGGTTATCAGTAAACTACAGGGCTATTGTTAGCCTTACAGGACCCACTTTTCACCATCTTACACTAACATCCTACATTTGCAGGAAATGAGGTATGTCACCATTTACAATGGAAATTACTGGCCTTGAAAATGTTGTCCAAAATGAGAAGTGATATTTTTAACTTGCTGTACCTGTTAGCCATATGACAACTGTCATCTTCCAGTAGGGTAACAGAAGGGCATTTTGTAAAGGTTTCTACACATAGTTAAAGACGTCATCACTTCTGGGATTTCAACACGTGTTTAATTATTATCATAATCATATTACATTAATATTATATGAACCATTTTTAATAATAATATATCTATACTGCTACTGCTATGTATCATCATCATCATCATCATCATGGTTTCCAATTACTAATCTGTTCTTATCCCAACCCATGGGTTTTTCCTTCTTGGTTCTCCTTTTTATCCCACTGGAAGAGGGGAAGGAGTGACCAGCTTAACTAGTAGTGCCTAGGTACTGCCCTAGTTTTGCTGCTCTTATCCAATATTCCATGCCTCTAATTAACCTTAAATTGATATCACAAAAAAAACCCCCAAAACCAAAAACAAACAAAAAAAAACCAACGTGGGAAAAAGACATCAATAACTCAATTTTGCAGCAGTTTAAACACCATCTCCAGCTGTGAGGTCTCAGTCCATAGGCACCACGATAGTGCTGAGCCTCCTCTCTGCTCGCACATCTCTCCAGTGCTGCAGGGTGCGATGTACCAGCTGTGCTGGGACCTTGGCCCAGGTCCCCCATGCCTGGGGCTCAGGAGTTGTGCTTGAGCACATCCATGGCCTGGGTTGTGCTGTTGACATACCTGGCCTTTCCAGCCCTAACCTCACCTGTCCGGATGGAATACTTAGCTGGACCTCTCACGGTCCCAGGTTCGTGGGACTGTTGGCTGGCCCTGGCCACTGACAAGGACCTTGATGGTTCAACACATCATTTGCCCTACCCTGTCACCCCACTGGGGTCCTGATCAGCACTGCTACCCCTTGGAAACAGCTCTGCCAACTCCTTCCTGATGTATCCTTGCTAAACTGGCCACTTAAATCAGGAACACCAAACTCTTCATGTTGAGTGGTTTATAACATATTAAGCATGGTAACAGCCATCACTCTAGCAAGGTACATACCTGTGGTGGTGTGGAAACAAGACACCTCCTAGAAATAAAAGCTGCAGGAATTAGGAAGGATCTCGGACAAGGCGTGCTGTATTTTCACATGACATAACCAATAGCAACCTACATGTGAAAATTGGAAATAAAGAAAAAATGAAAAGGTTCTGTTTATTACAGTTGTCAAAGGATAAAAGTGGGGAAAAAATAGCCCACAAAGAGGCCACTAACAAAAAATACAGATTGGTCAATCAAACATTCTGCAAGCTCTACACCAACAGGGTCATGTACATTCTATTACCACAGGAAATCGCTCTCTTATGCCACCATGTCCATACCATCACTTCATTTTCAATTTTCTTAATTCTCTTGTTCTATTCCTTCCCCCCAGTTGTTTTTTTTTTTTTAGGTACTAGATGGACAAGATACAGCATGTATTACAGTTGATTTGGAGCTACATATGTTTTGCTGTTTGGCTGATTAGTAAGTGAGCTGAATGGCCAGCTGGCAGGCCAGAGAGTCTCTTGAATTCACATTATGGCCTTTTACATTCTTGAGGATTTTAGTATGTATGCCCTGAGTATTAAGTGACCACTACTCTTTTCCACTGGTAAAGACTATTGTTATTTTTTAGATTGTGTGTCTCCATTTTTGTACAGTTGAAATTGGCCAAGATTCAAAATTATTATGGTAAAGAAATAACATTCTGGAAGATGATTAAATAAGCATTTTTTTAAAAGAAATTTGGTTTAAAAATTAAAAGTGCGTATGAGACATTTTCTCATGACTGATTTACATGAGTATTAAGAGGAGACTATAAAGAATAAAGCTGTGAATAAAAACCCAGAACCAACAAAACAACAAAAACCCCAGAAAAAAACCCCACAGAAAAACCTCAATAGAACCCAGATATTAATGCATAATGGGAAGGGGAAAAAGTGATTTGAAGTAGATTTGGGGGGAAAAAAAGCATTTTCCAGTGCAGGTTTTGACTTTTCAGGTATTCTAGCTCCCCTCGAGAAATGCCAAATCAAAGAATAAGAAAGAAGCCAGATGATTTATAAGCTAGCTAACAGTCTTTTTGAGCTATTGTGCCATTGTAACAGTCAGAGATCTAAGATCAAGCATTTGAAAGAGTGAGAGGAATCGCAAGTACAGCACTGTATCTAAAGTCTTTCAACCTTCGGAGCAGCTCAAGCTGCAACAGTGCCTCGGGAGAATGGCCAGTACAGGTGAAAGACAGCAACCCATATTTATATTACAAATCAAGGCAGCACATAGAGAGGGATATTTTCACCCTGAAAAAGAGCTGCTGGCTGTGCTGCTTGCAATGATGCAATTCCTTCTGCCTTGCAGGCAGGAGGGGGTTGGGAAGCCTGATTCAAGCCATTCAAGGAAACATAAAGAAATCTTTCCTCAGTATATGCTCAAGTACCCAAGCATACCCTGTTGGGAAAAATACACCTTTCCCAAAAAAGATATCAGCCCACTGAGTAACAGGCATGGGGGGAGGAAGCCTCTGCTAGTGAGACCAAATGATCATTCCAGTTTTTGCAGCAGGGCACATAAAGGTTGAGGAGGAATCTACACAGTGCCAATGATTCGTTGCAACAGGAGAGGTAAAGATGGATAGAAGTTTCATTTTACTGGCTTCTACTATGAAACAGGTGCATGGAACAAATCTAACAATCTACCAACTTGAATACAGTGATCAATGAAGAGAGATAAAAAGTCATGATTGTAGTTGGGACAAGGCAAACGCAGCCAAATGAGATAAAGAAAACAAATGACAGCTACAGTGTTACAAAGGATGTAAAAAGTTGTTTTCACATGGCAGCATGCAGTCCTCTCCTGTCCAGCACTACTCAAACATTTTTGAAAATGTTGGTTCTGTCCTTTCTATAATACCATAGCTATACAAAATTGCACTAGTTTTCTACCTTGTCAAAAATATTCAGTGACTTTGATCCTAAAAATGATGAAACTACTCAAAGAAGTTTCCTTCAAGAACCCCTGGGAAAAAATAAATTCTGATTATCTTTATGTATGTATGCATTTAATTTAAAGAAAGATACTGAACAATATGAGCTCATGATCTAGTACTGATCTCATATTTTCACTGGAAATTGAAGGGTTTCCTTGATTTCCTTAGTCAAAGCTAAAAAAAAATAAACAACTGCTCATAAGAGTACAAAAATACTAAATGATAGTCAGTTGAGAAGAAAAGCTTGAGATTTTCCAAATACTTTGAAATCCGAGAGTGTGTTTACGTTGCAATATTAGCTTTGAAGCTGATGTAACAACAAAGACATGGACTAGTGTGTTACATTTGTATGGTGAAACTGATCTGGGCAGGATGGAATATTTTGGCCACAAATAAACAAACCCCATTTTGTCACAGTGTCTTGTGTGCAGTAACATATCACGGCTCTTGTTTTCTATGGCTTAGGTCCATAAATGCAAAATTAATGTGCAGAAAGGGTGAATAGGCAGAGCTGCCACAGAGGCTATATTGTCCTGATTTACCCCAGCTGAAGAGGTTTGTCCTCTTGGTTTCCTCTGGTGAACTTATGAGACTTCAGAACACTTAATTTTGGCAGGATTTCAGTTTTTTTCTGCAGCCACTTGGGTTGACACATTTTTATCTCAGTGTTAAACATTCTGCTACCCACATCACTCTTTCCATCTTTTTTTGGCCGTGGTACAGAAGGTTGTTTGGTTTGGCTTTCCTTTTTGTTTCAGAAAGATCTTCCTCAAAAGATCATCTCATGCTCATTGATATGTTCTATTGATTTTGTGCCTCTCCGTTGATGAGAAACCAACATATGCATGGATGAAAGGAGTAGATACCCTGGGACTACATTGGTTATAGACAAATGAGCAGCAGAAAGGAGGCAGAGTGAATTTGATGTTAAGCTAGCTCTTATCATATACTGGTTTTTTTCATTGCAATCCACTCTTCAAAAATCTGTAATCATGTTCACATTCTATTTGCTCTCCCAGTTGTCGTAGGGTGACTTTATGATGCTTGTATCCCCCATAGTCTGTTCTGCTTATGCTGGATATTGAGTTCTGTGCCTTTAAGAGTGGTTCCGAGAGTGAAGTGGGGGAAAAGAAGCACACAGTTTGCCTGCAGAAACTGTGCTTGCTCCCCCACATTCCTGCTCATGGATTGTGTTGTCTGCAGTGGTGCCTTGAGAGGCTACCTGGGACAGAGGCTAGAGAGTGCTAAAGGAATAAAGCAGGTATTTATTAAATAGGCCTTCAAAGGATACACCTTGAGCAGTACAAGAGTCCGGCTGTGGCTACACCCGAGATGGACTCCCGGTCATGAGTTTTCACACTTTTGTAAGTTTTGGTCCATTTACATATTGGGGTTATTTGTCCAATTACATCTTCAGGTTATGAAGTCCCATCTTCCCAGATTGCTCTCCTCAATTCGCTGTTGTTTATACTTTTTGGGCCTGAAGTTGCAATGGTGTCCTTGGTTCTCAGGCTGGAAAAGGATTGTTTTGTCTAACTAAACTGTGGAGAGAACTTGCTAACACTTTATATGAAGTTCAGAGTTATATATTAATGCAGTACAGAATCTGGAAAATATCAAAACTAAAACTTAAGGCATCAGCAGCAGAGACAGCGGAAGAGAGCTCTCCTTTGCTTTAAGTTAGTTTTTTTTTTTCAGTTAGCTAGGGCCAGAAGTTTTCTGGAACTGTTCAGCTATTCTTCAGTCTGGGAACGCCAGGACTATCATCCAGGGATCCCAAAGCTGCACTGCAGCCAAGACACCATACACGAGTGCCGGAGAGACTAAAAGAAAGTTGAGGACACACCCACAAAAAAGACTCTCTCTCTCTCCGATCCACAGAAGGACTTTCTGAATTTGCCATCTCTTCAGAAAAACAAGAGGTTCCATTGTTTAAGATTATTCATTTTTTCATGTTTGTGAGTACTTTGCTTGTTAAATAAACAGGTTTTTTCCACTTTTCTTGAAGGAGATTTACCTCCCAAACTGGATGGGGGAGAGGCAGCCTGAATTTGCTTTTTATGAGACCTAGTTTCCTAACAAAAGTTTCCTAACAAATCTGTCCCAAACCAGGACAAATACTTTTTGGCGCCCAAAGGGCAGCTTGAGAAAGCAGAAAAACCCTGCTGTTGCATTTCGGTTGTACTTACTCTGTACTGGGATAAAGCAGTGCCAAACCAGAACACCAGTTTTTGAAATGTGGCTTATACGAGACACAAAATAATCTTTATTTTATTTTCAGTTTTCACAGCACTATCCGTTAATATCTATGTCAACTGCTTTTTCTAGGGCTCATTCTGGTTCCTTGTGCTGTCTTTTGGGGGGTCTCATGCCTTTTGCAGAAATTCTGTAAGTTTTCATTGACAAAATGTTTTGCCTGTCTGTGATTGACATTGTTTTAATTCTCTGCAAAACTGACTCCTTCTTGTTGTGCTAATTTCCTCACTGTATACTTCTGCAAATTATGGATATTTTTAAAATTTACCCATGCTTCTTTTATTGATGGTTATTGCTACTTACTGGCACTTTTACTATGAAGGCAGAGTTTCAGTGGAACAGGCTGTTTTATAATGATATCCTAATTTCTGTCTACTAACAAGAGTATCAAAAGTATTATTAGCTGTGCAATTACTTTCCTACAAGATGTAACAGTGAAAAATATATTTTTAATATGTTTTGGTGACTTAAATATATTTTTAATATATTTAATGTATTTAAGTGATTTATTTCCATTATACCCATAATTAAATTATTATGAGGTAAGCAATAAATTATCCAAAGGATAATAGTTTTCTTAACTTGTAAGAAACATATATTTAAAAACCCTACAGCAGTATTTATTTTTCAAATTTTATTTTCTTTTGTTTCATAATGAAAGAATAACAAAAATTGGAATAAGGCTGCATGTGCATCTGACTGAGAAAGCCATATGGAAGAACCACAAATTCTTATGATGAATCTTGTGTTAGCTCTCATCCATGCTCTGGCATGGAAAAAATAGACACTGCATCAGATTTGCACGTTGAAGATTCATTATCTTGTTTCAAAATGGTCAATTCCTACCTATGTCCCAGTTGCTCTGTGAGCAATGACTGAAGATTTCTATGAGAATAAATGTGCCTATTAGATGCTGCCGAAGAACCTGACTTGTACTCACTCTGTTCTGATCAGCAAAGAGCCATTGGGTTATTCACTGCTGACCTGGTATTTATAGTTGTATATAAATATATTATTCCAAAGAGAGATTTCCAATTTGTTATAAATCCTTCTAAGAATATTTTATTGTTGCTATGAAAATTCTTTTCATGTATTTTTAAGTCTTTAGTCAGATCAGTATGGGGTTTACATCTTTGTCCTCTGTTCCAGCTTCTTTACAAAGCAACAGTGCAGTTGAGAAATATTATTCAGGGTAATATAACTAACTAAATTTCAGTGACCTCTTAATCTCTTTTCTATTTTCTCTTTCCATGTTTTAAAGTTTTTCATTGGTTGCCAGTATGCTTTTTCAAAACAAATGACATGTAAAAAAGAAGGGAAAAAAAGTTCTGGACTTCAGGACATTTTTGACAGTTCATAATACTAAGGCATGAATTTTCTTTTAGTATCTATTATACTGACCACCCAAATAAATATTTCCACTCTTGTATTATGGAAATGGAAGAGGAGGAGGAAATAATTGCTTTTATCATAAATGTCTAGTCAATTTAGGCAAAATAATTTCTTAGTTCATTTGCTGTTACAAAAACTTGTTTTAAACATTTTTTGGAAGCTCTTGCATTTTGCAGGTTTTGTTTTTTACAGACAAGTTGTGTATTATTGCTGTAACAAACTTACTGTACTTATAACTATACACATAGATGATTCACTAACACAGAAGCTTGTATTTCAGAATGTTTTTAATTTTTTCATATATGTTATTTTTTATTTGGCTTTGTCTCAGTTCTATTCAATTAGTTCCCTGCAAAAGATGCAAAATAAAGTGGAGCAATTTGTTAAGCATTCTTCCTCTATAAAGAAAACAAATGACAAAAAAACATGTAAACATGTTAAAAACTTCATTTAGAGAAGGAAAAAAACATAAGGTTGGTTAAGAACCTGAATTGAGGCCTAAGGATGCCCTCTGTAGTCAATTGAGTCACTTCAAGAACATCACACAGCCGGCAGAGTATATGCTTCTCCATCACATGGTGTTCACAAAGGTAGAAGCTCACATGAAAATTAGTTTTATGCTCAAATGAAAATGAAATGTGCAGTTACAGACTTGTAGCTTCTTTCCTCAAAGGAGCCCAAGGACACAGCTCCATGCTCACACTGATGCAGAGGGTGTTACTTGCTGAGAAAGCCAATGCTGTCTTAGAGCACAAGGGTGACAAAATATTCTCGTTTGCTGGCCTGATGAAGTTGTCTGACAATTAGTCTGTTTTGAAACTGTGCTGAATCTAAGCAAAAGGCTTGTACCAAGCCCTGGCAGGATGAGTTCTCAAAAGCCATAAATAAAAGGACATGTTGTATTTTGTCAATTGTCTCCATGTGGTGTTGTGACTAGGGGAATAAAACAAAGTGTGCTGTAATGAAGGGGGTTGATTTTTTTTTCCTCTTTCTGTTTGTTACTACTGAACGTCAACATCCTGATGTGTTTTGGAGGGACTAATTAGATGCAGAATTCCACTGCAACTTGGCAAAATCCTGACAATATGGATTGACTGAATGATTGGTGGTATTTGTGTGAGCAAGTGGCACCCCAGGTCGCATAAAGTTCCAAGCTCAGCAAGAGCTCAGTGTGAAAGCAAGATCTCTTCATGTCCCTTGCCTTCCTCTCATATCTTACTTTTTCTGCTTCAATTAATCAATTTCAGATACTTATATAAGACTTTGAGTGACAATGAGTTGTAATTTCCAGTCCTTTACTGTTATAAATCTAAGTTTGTCAAAGGCTGTATACTGTTAAAGGACACCTATTTTCCATTACAGCTAAAAATCTGTGTATTTTAAATACCAAGTTCTGATAACAAGTGTATGTGATTATGGAACATGTTGTTTTTATAAAGGCAAAAGTCTATTAAATATTTCATGCTGGTCCAAAATAGATGATTATTTTATTCTCAGTAGCAAATTTCCCCTTGAAACGTGCCTGTGTATATTCATAATAAATTAAGTATTCAGGAAATACTGGACTGCTGGTGAAGCTTTTGTTTTCTCTAGGCAGAATCATATCAAGCAGAACATTGTATTTTTCTGAAAAGAAGTCCACAGATAACTCACACAGATTTGGAGTCTACCATGAGGAATAAGAAACAAAAGAGTTGAAGGGCATGAAGACATTTTCAAGCAAACTTTGTTTGTACTATTCGCATGTATGGAACTATTAATGTTGTCGAATTGTAAAGCTGCTTTGCTGATGATTTATAGATTACACTAAATGAAATACAATGCTTGTTCAGGAACTGTTTTATGTTAGGCCTTTATCATATTACATCATTATCAGTAAAGGATGAATGCAGATAAAATAGAATGCTGCAATTCCTGTGGGACTCACAGACGGAACATGGAAGGAAGACCACAGAAAGCAATCAGGATCATTTAAAAACAATGTACAAGCCACAACAACTGTTTGGAGCTCTGCTCCTTGTCTGGCTTTCTCCTTTACCATCTGATGACTCTACGAGCTTCTCGTAGATGAGCCTTCATATACGTCACCATTAAACAGCAGAATATAAATGTGAGTGATTATGTGCTGCTGCGGCATTAGAATACTCACTTGTTAGGCAAGATGGATATCCGCCCCATTCACGGCAGTTTTTAGCATTGCTTCAAACACATCTGTCATGTCTTCCTCTATGCAGGCAAATTGAACAAATGGGGTACTGTGCTTCCACAAGCTGATTAGGTAGGAGCCTCAGAATAGTCTGCATAGACGAAGTTGGACACTTGAATGACACGTGCGCATCTGGAATACGTTGAGTAGAGCGTGTGGAGTAAACAGCATTGCCAATTTATATCTGCTGAGGCCTGTGTCTCTTTTCTTTGGCAATTATTATCTTTTTCTTTCTAGGTTTTTCCATCCTTGACAGAATGACTAATGTGGTCACAGATTCGCTGTCACTCCTGCAAATTCTTGGAAAAAGAAGGCAAATCTCCTTTATGAAGCACAATTCTGTATAGCAGAGGATATGACTGTCTCCAGTATTTTTTTTTCAACACTATTGTCAGGGTTTTCTTTAATGTTTTTACTCTTCCTCTTCTAGCATTTTCTTGGTATACTGTGGAATTTAGAAGATATAGGGTAGCACTTCATTGCATTGTTTTAAAAAATGGGGCACAGACACTGCAGAGCATAGGCAGTGTTCTCTCCACAATCCACTACCATATCTAACAGCAGAGGAACAAATAGAAGTTAATTAAAAGTGCAATTAATTAAACAAAATTTAGTTTAATTTTCAACACTGTAAAAGACACTGTATTTTAAAAGCCTGAAGAGAAGTAATTCTGCAGCCCAGAAGGACTGACTTTAGAATGTCAGGTTAAAAGACCCAGATCCTTTACTTGTACAAGTCATGTGCTGAAATTCATGAACTAAAGCAAGAACCCTGAGTTTCAGACACCTCACATAAATCTCCTTATAGACGCTCAATCTACAAGTTACCCAGAAGCCTCTGCAAATTAGGAGAAATGGTTACAGTAAGAGATAATTTTATGAAACATAATGTTAACCAACCAATTTATTAGAAATGGCATAATGGGACACACTGAGTCTAAACAACACATCTAACTACTGATTTTGTAAAAGCTGAAGATGATTTGTGTAATTACTGAAAGTTACTGTAAATAATTGTATCATCTTACCTGGAGGTCACAACAATTACTAATGTGTTTTTCTATTGAACATATTTACCTTAATATAATTTTCTCTTAGTTAGCCTTTTATACAGCACCTCATTGGAAGGGGAATCTATAACAAAATGACACAACTCCAAATAATCATAGTTATGTCAGCTTTACCCTAGATATTATTAAATGTTGCTTTAATAATAAATACTTTTTTGACTAATACAGAATATATTTAGATGTTATATCATACTCTTGCAGTTCTTTGGAGCTGTTTGAGAAGAAAGCTGACAGTTCTGTACCCATTCTATATTTGCAGATGTTTTTACAGTGTAGAAAATACAACAAAGATCAGCAGGCTTTTGCACCGACCATCTGGGGAAAAAATAAAAGCAAACACAGCCCCATAAAAAGGTTATTCTCTGAAAATGAAAAAGGAGACAAAGGATGTTGCTGTGAATTGAATTAAATAAAGCATATTTCATCTTAAAAAATAATCTTGAGGTGATATTACACATTGGTAAGCATGAACAAAGCAATCATTAGTCAGAACCATTAAAAGAAACAATAAATTAGTCAATATGTAGGCAAGACAATCCAGAAGACATTCTTAGCTGCCATGTCAGCCCATTATAATAGAGTGTCCCAGACCTGAGATAATGTTTGTAGCCCATGCCAGAGATAAGGGGCTGGAGAATAAGTAGCCTTCATGTTTCCAACAGAAAGTTCAATTTACTTAAACTCATGAAGAAAGACTAGCAGAGGTCAGCAACTGGTAGAGTCAAATGAGTAAGCAGTTGATTTTCTGATTTTGGTGACAGATGCTGTATCAAATGAAGAGTTCTGTACAGAAACAACAAATAGATTTGTAAAACAGTTGCAAAACAAAACCAGAATACAAAATAAAACAAAACAAACAAAACAACATTGCCATGCAAGATAAACATTTAGAGTTTCCGTAGTTGTGAATTGCACATCAGGGCAGTGAAAGAGATAGCTTTATAATAATGTCATCTTGACTATAGGAATGACACTGTAAGATTAGAAATATGAAAGATCATTGTCTGCTATCTAATATGACAATGTCAGACTCATAAAACCTTTCACGAATATCTAAGTATAGGTGTACACTTAGCTAAATAGGACAGATAAGTATACATAGATAAATAGGATGCTAGAAAGCAAGGCCTATTAGAAGTAGATTATCCTTTCCTTTTATACTAGATTCTATACTGCATGTAACCTATATTATTGCTGAAATTGGTATTTGTGTTCCTGTGAAAAACCTCATTTTGTGTGAACCACCATCTTAAAATACAGTAATGTTTTGCTGGTTGCATGCAGCTTAGCTTGTGCCACAAATAACTCCTCTTTGGACAGTCACCTGTCTTATATGCTTGCAGCAATCCAGCTACTAAACCTGTGCTCTGGTATCCATACAGAGGGTTTTCCCTAAGGTTAGACTTTAATTTTTAAGGCATCTGCATTTTCCATGTTTAAGTAAGTTGTTTTGTAATCAATAAAATTTATTTAGGAAAAGAAAAGAAAAGAAAAAAACAGAAAAAAAACTCTAGACAGCATTAAACGTGATTTAAAGGAGGTGGAAGCTTTTATACTGTCATCATGAATAATAGAAATCCAGAGTGCTTGCACATTGCACAAATGTTCTTCCAGTAGATTTTCTAAACTGCAACCATATGCTTGCAATGCAAAAATATCACAGGGAGTACTGTCCTACTTATTACAGCAAAAACAGTGGGGTTTAGATCTTCTTAGTTAGGAAGCAATCTAATGTAGTTAAAAAAGCAAATCATTCCCTAGAATATAACATCCTTGTAAAATTAAATAGTTGCATTGTTCTCTGACACCTCTGATGTATATTCTCCCTAGTAACAGGGACCCAATGAGGCTCCCGTGGAGAATAAGGGGTTACGGAGAAAATATGAAGCAACAGAAAAATGTGAAAATAAGCTTTCTCTTTGCTGATCTTAAAGTGATGAGAAGAGAAAAATAATAAGCAAAGATTGATCGCATGATTTTAAATACATAAAATTATGAAAGCCTTGTGTACAGAGCAAGTGAGGAGATTATCGGAGAATGGTAGTGTGACAGCTGTTTCAGCTTTATTATATAGCAGAAGTAAACCTGTTGGCTTGTGAAATGCCCCTTTTGTATTTCTAGCACTAACTATCAGCAATTACAGTATGATACTAGAACATATGGCAGTGTAATTGAAGGTGTGGCAAGAAATCAGAGTTAGGCACTTAGGGCCATATGTTCCCCTCCACTAAGCAGAGTGGAGGGAAGCAGATGGGCACAAGTTAAAGTGAGGCACAAAGGGCTGGCATAGTCCACCCAGAAGGCAAAGGCAGCTAAGTCACACTTTGGTGTGAGTCAAAGTGGTGAGCCTTTAGGAATGAGCCGGAATCAATCCGAACAAAAGAGATCTAGCTGAGTGAAAATGAGTAACTGCTAGACCACAGAGTATTTCTACAGACTATTCTCATAGACCAGCAATGGGCAAAAAAGCCAGGGAAAATGTTGACATGACAGCAAGTGGTCAGGAAAACTGTGTAACAGTTACAGGCCATGAGTCCCTATCTCCCTACCCTCACATCAGACTGCCATGAAATGTATTTGCAACCAATTGTTCAGATTTAACAATTATGTTTCTGTTTGTTTACTTGTCTTCCTTCTTCTTGGTCTCAGAAGATATTGCATCATTGTTTAAATCCACCCATTCTCAGGATATTTTTGGCGGCACTTTCTCAGTTTGAAAAGGAACCAGTGACTGTTCCACTTAATGATTATCTTCCTTCTTCATTTGTTTCTAAAATGGATACAAAGCCTACTTTTAAGTAAGACTGGTAAAACCTTGCACTAAACTTACATTAAACTTTTGACTAAACACATAGGTAAGAGATATGGGAAAGTTAATTTGTAATTATTTATGTTTTTATTTCAGAGTGTTATTAAAACAGAAGTTAAAGAAAGAAAAATTAAAATGAAATCTATTACTGTTTTCTAACTCAATAACCTCTTTCCTCCAAGAGTAGTCTTTGCTTGGGAGTACTCAATATGTGAGCAATAAGTCAGTTTTCAGTCAGCAATTGATTTTCGATCATTATCTCTATCCAGTATTACTTGTTATCTGTGCCTTCAGAAAATCAATAGCACAATAACTATCTCCAGCATATTATTCACTATCATATACACTGTGTATTGAATCCTATACTAAGTTTTCATTATTGTGATTAACAATGGAAACAGTATGCTGGGGATTTTTTTCCATCGTAAGAACTGTTTTCTGTGATGCAAGTAAAAGGAATATTTTACTAGTGTCACTGAAGAAAACACAAAATACAATAAGAACATTATTTCAATGCTAAAATCTGAATTTCCATATTACCCTGCATCATGCAGCTACAGAAACCAGGCTATACTTTCCCATGAACCAACCTTGCAATTAAGTAGTTAACTATTAATAAGACATGTAAGAATGTACAAGCCAAAGAAAAAGATACAATTTTAAATTCATACATACCACTGTTGAGTGGTCTGGTTTGTTTTGTTGTTTCTTTTTCACATATCATCACTATCTTGCTTCACTTAGTGTTAGACACGAAGAACAGTGAGATCGTTATGCTTCAGCAGGGGGCAGCATGGTATGCAGTTTGCCACTCGATGGTCAGGCTTGAGGTATTAACAACGTGATTTACTAATTAGTATGGAGCTTTGCTGGTTACAGACTGTTGTGTAAACTCTATTCCTATCAAAACAGGCACAGAAGTGCTAGTTCCGTGAACAATCTGCAGGACTTGGCATAGATACAAGACATCAGTTAAGTATCAAAGAGGAAAAAAATTAATCATTATTCAAAAAGATTGTGGGATGTAGTGTAGGTTAGGACCTCATTTTTTAATCAGTCCTCAGTCATTAGTACATAAGTGCTTCAGATAATAAACATCAGATTACTACCAGTCTCCGTGATCTGCTGCAGACATGAGGCTGACACGGTGAAAAAATGACACCATTCTCTGCTTGCAAAGCTGTTCCAGGGTCTTTATATTGTACAGTTTCCAGACCAAAGGCTCACACTGAAATCAGTTTTGCTAAAGAATGATGCATCATTAAGCATTGAGTCTGAATACATGGTTTTGTGCTATACATTGGTACAACTGGGAAGATTTATATTTAGAATTGATCCTCTGAAGGTCAAAAATGAACATAATTAACCCAAAAGTATTTTTTTCATAGATGTGCTGGTAGGATCGATACATTTGTTAAGAAGGTGTGCTGGGCACTTGCAGTATCCTGGATAATTGATTATACAGTTGATTTAAAGAGCTCTGATCCTACCTTTTTTTTTTTTTTTTTTTTACTCAGTACTATGAATGAGCTGATTCCAGTTAGTGCTTAAGAATCTGTTTTACCATGTAATTTCCCTGCCATTCTAAATAGACTGTTTTGTCCCTATTACAGTATAAATTAAGGACAGCAGAAGGAAAATTGATTATTAATTTCACTTAAAGCAGAAGAACTGAATTAATGATGTCACAGCTTTCTGATGAGGATGGGTAGTTTCTTAAACCAAACAGAAAAATAGCTCTAACTGTTAATCAATTACACCTGGCTTAGGAGATATTACTAGCAATTAATGGTCATGTAGCATCAAAATCAATGAGGCTTGCCCAAGAAATAATGAGGCTCATAGCACTTCCACTGTGCAGCTACTGTAACCTGAAATTATTGGATCAATAAAGAAAGTCCCTTACGGAAAGTGAGGAAGCCTAATTGCATGCTGAAAAATATTAGGCTAGAATATCCTGAAGAGAGAATGGCCGAAACATTCTTGAGCTCTACAGATTAATTAAGAATGTGTTTCTGCATAATTTTCATATTGCAATGGGAAAGAAACATCCATTTTCTTTTTTGGCTAATTAATTTTATTCAAAGTGGGTCATGTTACAATTTTGCACGATGCAAAATATGCAGATTTTCAAGATTTCAACATTAAACCAGGTGATACTCAGCAATTTTGCCTGGAGAATCTGAGTTCCTAACTTGAAACTCAAAGCAAAAATTGAGGGGGTGGGGAAAATGTTTTACAAATCTACATGGATAAAACTGAATAAAATATTTGTTCAGAACCTACAAAATCCAAACACTACATTTTGCATTTATTCTTGCTAACACATCACAAAATCAACATAAGTGGAAGATTTACGGATATTTATTTCAGTGTTTTCCATCTTTGAAAAGAGTCTCCTTGTACAGTAATCATCTATTCTAAACATTAGTTTTCCCCATGGCTGGGAAACTTAGGTTTGTGAGTATTGTCTGTTTCATTTTCTGAAAATGGGGGCTATCAGGAAAGATTTCACTCACAATAGTAGTAAATGTCAACAAAAAATGCAGCTTGAGTTTGTGAAAAATGGCAAACAAAGCATTTGCAGGGGTGAAGGCACATGTATTTGCATACAAGGTCTGCATGCATGTGCTTTATTCATCTCTACCTTCAATTCCCTGGTCATATGATAAGGATGCCATGGAAAGCTAGAGGCGTAAGTAAAAAAAAAAAAAAAAAAAAAAAAAAAAATTGGGAAGAAATTGTAGAGAAAAGGTCAAGTGAATAACCCACTGAGAGTTACAGATGCTCTGGATTAAAGCCACAGCAGACTCAGGTAGGAATCTGCAGGACTAGGATATGAGATGCTACAAAAAATGGAGGCCCTTAGCCTAGAACTTATCTATTCTCCAGTGGATGGCATTTATTTCAGGGTCTGGATACAAAATCCAGCAGTGGGTAGTAATAAATTCACTGGCATACCAATAGCTAAAGAAATGGTACTATGATGAACTAACACTTCTTGGTGTGATTAAATCTGACAGAGAAAATATTTAAATACTTCATGTTCTATGGCTATAATGTCTAACACTTAAAATACTTTTCATTGTTTATCTTTACACTCATAGAACGTGAAATCCAAGATTTCTTTAAAATTAATTGCTTTTTAAAACCAGTTTTCAAGGAGAACATATGTTAGGGTGTTACATTTTATTACATACTGAGGAAAGATTAAAATTGGTTTATTAGTTCTCTGAGCAGCATTATCTTTGGTCTTGCAGAACCACTGATGTATTCTACTGGTTTTATTTTGTTCAGAAGTTAAGAGAAAGAAAATTGTGTACAATTCTCAGAAAATGCAAGAGTTAAGTCTGCCCTTTGTACACACCAAAATGATATTGTTACACCACCAGGGAAGCCAGGTATGTGTGAGCAGGAATAACTGAAATGTCCCATATGTATCACCACTAAGAATTGTTTCTTGAAATTTTTTGAAGTTAAAGAAACTGTGAAACACACAGTTCTTGAAACCATTCTTAGCTCAGTTGCACCTCTTCTCTCTTTACTAACAAAATAATTGGTTCTCAATACACTTTTAGTAAGCTTTCTTCAACTTGAAATAATATTTGAGGGGGAAAAATATGGGTGAGGAAGTATATGTACATTTGTTACCAAACAAATTTTGTCTCCTTTAGCTGTTGCATTTTATTCACCTTTCTAATTCAGTGCATACAAATGGATACACAGGTCATATCTGGAAATTTATAGTTCTGAAAGCAGAATGTAAATGGCTATAATGCAGATACCCTGACAATCTCTACTTGGACCATAGTAAGGGAAAGAAGAAGAAAAGAATGGCCTTTGCAAATTCAGTTATTTATAGTTACTTTTTTTGAGCCTGAGTTTCCTCTTGTTCAGCAACCCCAACTACCTAAACCTCACATTAACAAATCTCAGGATTACCCTGTGAATCTGTGGAAGGTCAGCAAAAACATTCAAACATCCAAGAGCTCTGTGAAGTGGGTTTTAGCTCCACTTTCTTTCCTTATGTCTTAATGTAAAAAAACATTTGTTCATTAAGTGAAAATTTTTCTTTGATTTTCCCATAGCATAGAAACCAGGTAACCTTTTTTTATACTTTTGCCTGCTGGAATATTATGTTCTTTTGAGGGGACAAAATTAATGCGTCTGCCCCACTATATTGTCCATGTTCACCTTCTCTACTGGCCAATATCTTCTAAATATCTGCTAAATGATATCAGATTTGTCAAAGTGACTTAAAATACACAATTAATTGGTTACTTATCAGAGGAAATACTAGAACAGAGCTTATAGTAAGTGAAAATTTTTCTTCTTTCACCAGTGCAGGACTATGTTTAAAATTTCCCTTACATAAAACACTGGTAACATATCTATGAGATAAAAAAACCTGTTCTCCAGGATTTTAATTTGGCAAGACGAAAGAGATGCAGACTAATATGTTGTCTTCCCTGCCCCTTCTCATTATCCTTTTGCATCCTGTCACGTATGTGTAGAATTTTCAGAGGTTTTCTAAGGCAGCCTACAGGCTCTCCATTTAATGTTACATCCAGAATTTTAAAGGCTTCTTCTTAATGTTGTTTTATTTTTTTTTTACTTTCTTTCATTTTCTCTGTCTATGGATTCAAACAACGACACCTATCCAGTGCCTAATATCAAGACTTTGTCAAAGCTAAATTCATGATGAGTATGTAAAATTCTTAAGAGAGGTCAGGATAGTCAGGGAAAGACTTCACAGATGGAGGACAAAGTATCCAGGACATAGCAATATACCCAGTATGTGGCACTGCACAGTGCAAAAATTGCAAAAATGTGTAATGCGTTCTCTAAAACAGCCATTCCTGGTTTATTTACATCTTATAATAGACATACATATGCTTTTAATAGGTTTCCAAACTTCCTTTCAATTCTACTCTTCTTCTGAGTAGCTCATGTATAAAGAGTATTTTTTGTCTGGAGTTTGGTCTTCTGCTTAGTTTGGGAAGAGTCCCTTGTCTTCATCTCTGCTTTTTTCCCCCCAGCTTTTCTTCTAAAAAAAATTTAACAGGGTAGCTTAAAATGTCTTTGATTTCATAGCATCTATATTTTTTTTTTTTTTTTACCCCTTTATTTTTTCTTTCAATATTGCATAGTTGATTCTGAGTTTCTTTATGTCCATTAGGGGACTTGTGGTACACTTATCAATATTTTGAGCACAAATCAAATTGTGGCAAAAGCTCTCTTATTCACATCCATCAGTTCAGAACCTGACATATGAGACTGCGTCCTCTGCAGTATGACTTTGTTAGACATCTCTGAGGTCATTTCAGCATGCTTTGGTTTATTAAAGAAATGTTCAGTTGTCCAGTCAGTTTGACAGCTGTGTTCTTCCACACATGTAGGGAAAAGAGTGTACACAATGGTCAGATCTTTATGTAGAGACTCAGATGTCTATCCTAAATTCCCAGTATGCTGTTCTCCACAAGAGTTATTGATAAAGTCCTTTAACTGTCTCTCCACTGACTGTAAGCTGGATGTGCAATTAACAAAACACATCTCACTCAACAAAATCTGAGGAAAACAATGTTGAATAAGGCACCTATAACAAATAATAGACTACTTTGCCAATAAAAGCAAAGGTAAAAGCATCTTCTTTCTCATCTGATGTGCACCATGTCACAACTTCTCATAATCCTGAGCTGATTATTTCCTTGAAATAAAAGTTATGATTTAATCCATTGACCCAAACAAACTCTCTTTCTCTTTGTTGCTGAAGACATTAGCAAGTTATTGTTCAAAGGAATTTATAAAATTCATCAATTATTGATGCTATGCACAACAGTGTGTACAATCAAAATATTACAGATATTAAAGGGTGAAAAAAAATACATTAGAAACAACAACATGTTTCCATTCTCTGGCACTGAGAACACACACATTGCATTCTTTGCAAAATACTTGCCATGTATGCAAGTAGCTAAATACTACATTTACCACTCTAGCTCCTCTTGAAGCATGTAGGCACTGATAAGATAAATTTAACTCACCTTGCTTCCATCATACTCCAGTACTAGATAAAAATGACATTTATTTTCCGTTATCAATAAGGTTAGAGTATGTTCATTTAGTCTAACAATTTGCATAAAATCCGAAGTAATACCGACATTGAACCTAACAGTTTTTGTTTGAATAAGATCTCTTTCAGACAAACACGTTTTCAAAGAGTTCTAGCACTGGTGATCCTACCTTTTATAGTGAGCTATTCTAACTGCTAATTATTCCCACTGTTAAAATTTGCACTTTTTTTCCACTTTTCTTTGCACAAGATGCTGCTTGTTCAAGTTGTTATGCCTTTGTTTGCCAGATTAAAGATTGCTTGGGTTCTTTGTTGTTTGTGTACTTGATGTGGGCTCCTGAGGGTGACATTCACAACTTCTCTGAAATTTCCTCACCTTGTGATCTACACCTACCTACTAAGCAAAGTCAAAATGATATTAAAATAAAGGGGGAAAATTAAGCAAAGCAGGTATTCTCAACTAAAGGAGACTTGTTGATTTCATAGGCAGGTATTTTTTTCTTTCTTGAGTGATCTCTTCCAGAAAGTCCATTAATAATTTTTCTTATATTATACTTCCTATATTCAAAAAAATAGCTTCTGTTATCATTATTTTAATCTTAAAAATCTAAAGAGATAGAAATTTGTTGCCTGTCAGTGTGTTGTGATGTAAGTGTAACTGTAAGTAATGGTCTGTTCTAGTCACAAGTAAATTAAGTTAGAGGCAAACCATATCTGATTAACAAAATAACAAAATGGCAGACTTGTGTGATGTTTTTCAAACCTTTTGGCCAAGGCTTTCTTCTCTAAGAAATGCATACTAGATTTCTCTGTGTCAGTGACTGTCAGAAATGATGATGAATGAAACAAAGTCAGAAGTCAGGAAAGTAAAAGAGATAATCTTCATTATCTTGTTTTCCAAGGACACTGTTTAATAGCAGTAGAGCATTGTAGTGGTTTACCACTACCTTTTCACCATCCATGATGCAAGTTTTACAAAAATCCAGAAATACATGCTGCTGCTAGGATTTCACATGGACACTTCAGAAATTGATTTATTTTTGTTTGGTTGTATATGGTGATAAGTGGCAGAAAATTGTAGAAGCAAATATATTCAATTGAAAACTTTTGGGCAGATAAATGAAATTTGGCTATTTAAATGGCTACTCAAGTTCTTTATCAAAAGTCAATTGTGGTGGGTATGTCTCTCTGGCACAGCTCAAGTTGCACAGAGGTGACATAGTTCAGAAGACAAAAGTGGCACAAGTACCGAAGTGCATCCCTCTTTATGTGCTAAGAAAACCTACTTCTTGCTTGTGTATGGTGCACGTGCACTCAGTGCTCCCAAAGTCTCAGGGCACTCTACTGCATTCTTGAAGAGAAAACCACACTCTTCATATCTCACAAGTTGCTAACAAGGGCTGTTCCACTGAGACAGTGAAACTGAGTAAGACTGTGTAAACATACATCCCCATATAAAATAACTGATTTTTTTTAAGACATGACTCCCCCTCTAATTTGAAATAATGTGTTAAAGTTTGTTGGTTTGTTGTGGATTTTTTCATCCCAGCCCAGTAAGCAAGTATTTCAAGGTTCTTAAACCAGGTTAAATCGGAGAAACTGATTTATAAGCAATGGATAGGTAAGCAATAATACCTGTGAACAGTATAAATGTTTTCCTCAGTCCAAAAAACCCTGAAAACCTTTCCTATGTAAAGTGTTTGACAGAAATGCACAGTAATGCAAAGCTTTTTGTGAAAGTACTTGAAAGTTCTTTTTTACCTTACATAAGAAAAACTAAAATCACCTAGCACTTCAAAGTTTTTTGTTGGGAATGCTTTCATATTCCAAGGGACACCAAATTTGCATCATTAGTATCATCTGGGTTTATTTAACCAATGCAGCTACACATTCAACCTCTATCCACCTCTTGAGCATGGCTAAGGAGATGGTAAAACATATGGGATCCTCTGAAGCATTTTAATAATTTCCTTTACTTTTTTCTAAGACTCTAACATTTGTTTGGAGAGACTTTTTCCCCCTGTGAAACTCTGTCCTACTTCTTGGCATAATATAATGAACTGAAGTGGTTTTTTAATAAAAGAGCTATCCTTTCAGGAGAAAAATGTATGACACTAAGGCTTTTTTGTGTACTGCAGCTCATTTCTTTATGTTAGAATGCAACTTAAATTCAGGGAAGATCACTATAGTCTTCTTCTAATCATAATTTTGTAAAGCCCGTTGATTGTACATGTGTAGCAAATGAATCACCTTGCAGTGATTAAGACAATGACATTATCTAAAATGTTACTAAATGTTGGACCCCACAAAAATGTGTTAACTGATAAACACAGCTGCGTGAATTTCATAATGCTTGAATAGGTAGATTAGATAAAATATGTCTTCACCTTGGATGAAAAACTGCATTGTATTGTTGAAGAAGGTTTGGCAGAAAATTTCATTTTGAAACCTGGAAAAGTGAACATTTATGTAATTTTTAAAAGTAAAAAAAGGAAAAAAAAAAAGGAGAAGGAATTTGGTGTACCAAAAAACCTAGAGTATGCAATAGTCTGGAGGGATGCATGGAGGACAGAATGAGCACACTTCTGAGAATGTCATGTTGTCTGCAATATAAAACACATCTCTAAGAGGCACTCATTCTCAGTGATCTACCTTTAGGATGATGAGTGAACTGGCTGTCAGATTTTTCCATGTTTTCTAAGAGCATATCTCACTGCATAACTAGAACTGCAGAGAAACGCCTTTTCCAAATAATTTTATTAATTTTCTGAGCCTTACTGCATCATCAAGATGAAGTGCATTTTTTAATGTACTAAAACTAACTTCAGATAATGAAAGCTGACAGAAATTTCTTTGTTTTGACAAATACAATATTTTAATTATTATGCCTACTAAACACCTCATTAGTTATTACCAATTTAAGCACAAAAATCTAATCTAGAAATAATTTTTCTCAATTCCCTAATAATGTAGAAACAGATATAATAGTCTAATGCCTTCTGCTTTCCAATTTCTGAAAGTTTTTTTTCCTACAGGCACTGTTAGTCTTTTTACATCTGACTTTTGAACCCTGTTAAAAGGCACATAGACAGGACACGCTTCCTTGCTGGTTCTGTAAATATTTTACTAGGTTCTAGATCAAAAAAATGAAAAACCAGCTTCTTAAATCTTCTAAATAAGGTGTGTCCTAAGTGAAGCCTTCCACAAAGATCAACTGGATTGCAGTGCAGACATTACTGAATATTCATACAATGGTTGTGGCAACACTCATTGCTTTAGGGTTGTTCTGAGTATTTTCTGATATAATTCCTCAAAACATACTGTTTACTGAGGACTATCAATGCATTATTAATTCTGTTTATTTCAGAAAGTTAGTTTAGACATAATAAAAGAATTACTCTTTTCTAACTATCTTTCAGTGCAGTTACAGATATGCTTTTCTGTCATTGTTTTGATTTGTTAGTATGTGCTGATAACACCACAACCTAAGGAGTCCACATGAAAATTAATTAGGCTGTTTTTTATGGGAGAGTATGTGAGGAGATAAATGGTTCATGATAAATGAACTCTCAGGCCACAAACTGGAACATTTATTGATTCACTGGCCATTTATCCTGGAATTTACTCCTTAGCAAAAAGAATATTGCTATATACTTAAATAAAGGTTTTGAGTATTATGCTAACCTTTCACCAGACAGTAATAAGTGCCCTAAACAAACTCATTCTGCTTTACTTCCCATTCATTTTGCTGTCATTATCAGCATTATTATCCACTACAGAGGCTCAGCAAATTTTAATGTGTTTATCTGGAATATAAAGTTGTAAGATCGAACCTTCACACATTCTTTATATCCTCATGCCATATAACAAAAAAAAATACAAATCTCATATTAATTCAGATATTTGTATCCAAGTACAGTTTAAATGGGGATCCCATTTCAGTCAGAAAAGCTACTATCTGTTGGGCTTTTTGAAGAATTGGTAGAGCTTACTACGTAATATCAGATTCAGTTTTAATATTTGATGTATAGGCTGATTAAATATTAGTTCCTTGTATAGCTTCTAACACATATATGCACAGTTAATACCCAGCATTTATGCTTATAAAATAGTTGAGACATAAGGGATTGTTTAACTCTATGGGGTTTTGTTGCCTTTGGCTAGTCTAGATGTACTTAATTATTAGGTTTAAATTCACTTGGGTTTTGTAAACCATTAAGGCACAAAAAGCAGAATAGTCACAGCAAGGTTTACATTTAGAATATGTCTTAACTGAGGATAACACTCATTTTTTTCTTTCTTGTTTTTTTTAACTCCTCCCCTCCAGGCTCTCTCTAGAGTTATGAACTTAATGGTCTGAGAGAAAAACTATTTTAAAAATGAAAGTAAGCCACTTATCCAAGTAAGCCACCAGAAATATTTATCATTGGAGAGTGTCTAATATTTAAGGAATGAATTCTTAACATGGATTCACATGGGACATGTGCATGAAAGTCAAATATCATGTTTCAGATACTTGGGAAAAAAATAGTTGTCTCTCAAAGAATGATGACATAGAAGGGAAAGGATGGCATCAGACATATGTTTTCTGGAATGGTGGTCAGTAGCCAGGCCTTTTCCACAGCAAAGGTCCTGCTGGGGAGTGTTTCTTATATTGTTCACCAATAGTTGCTTTAGACACTCGTTTTAGTTGCCAAGTGAAAGATTTTAAAGAATGCTTTATCTGATTGTGCATGGTGTAGCAGTAGCTAATGGAGTGAGATGGAAAAGAAAACTGCCTTGGCTGATTTAGAAATTTGAGGGCTAGAAAGACAAGGAGGATGAGGATCTCTAATAACTCATCTGAAATGGAAAAATATTCACTGCTCTTGATGGCCCCAGAAAACCTGTCATTAATAGCACAGAAGGACAAAGACATCTGACAGATGTTAAAGGCCCAAAGTTTCCTTGAATAATTTTGCACAGGGGAAAATCTTGCTCTTAAAGTGGATAATATTTTTTTTAGAATTATTCTCTCATACTTTCTCTTCTAGTAAAGCACAGTTGCTTTGACCTGAAACAAGCCTTCCTTCCCTGAAAGGCTTGCCTAGGGTCCCCTTCCAGAGCAAAAAAGAATTTCAAAGTCTGCTGAGCTCCAATACTGCTTACACTGTATAGAAGAGAGAGTACACTACATATAAAAAATAAAGTGGTTTAGTAATGTGACAGATTTTTTTATAGGCTATTCTTGTCCTTAGCCATTAGATTTTAATGCCTATTACAACCAAGATCTAACCATTATGGTTGGTATTAGTTCATTATGTCAACCAGCGTCATTCTGGGATCATCTGCCAATTTGGTGCTCAATTTAACCCAAAGGCTTGAATTCACTGATCTAGCCAGCAATGTCTGGTTGGACTAAGAAGTCTAAGCCGGATAGATTTTAAATTTTCTTTAGTTCTGTGTGTTAGGAGAGTACTGTGCCTGTCATGGTTTGACGCTGGGCCAATGCCAGTGCCCCCATGAAAATATATTTTCTTCAACTAACTGCTGTGAGATGTGACCAGGAACAGAGCAGAGCAGGCTCAAACTTTGAAAGAGAGGGAAAAAAACTTTATAAACTTATACAAAAATCAGGCATACACAGGAAGCAGAAAGAAAACTTTCCAAACATTCCTCCTTCTCCCACCCAATTTCACCAAACCACAGTGAGACAAAACTATGGAAACCTGATTAAGTTACTACCACTCTGATAATCAATTCTCAGTCCATCAGGGGAGAGAAGAGTCTCTCTTGTACCATAGTCCTTCCCCAGTTGAAACCTCTTATGTTTCCATGTACAGTGCTCTCACCACCGTCCATGGACCGAAACTGCTCTCAGGGTTCTTCAAGGATGCTTTGTAAAGTGCCAAAACCAACCATGTCTCATTTTTGGGACAACAGTACCCCCCATTTTCTCATCCCCTGGGGCCGAGGGTCTTGAGAACAGAGCTCTTCTTCTCCCTGAAGACAGAGGGCACCACCACACCCTCTTCATCTTCCTCTGTTCACTCCACTTCTTTATATAATGTCATTACTACAGGTCACTCTCTTGGCTCAAGCCATCACATCCCCCTAAATGAAGTCTCATGTATTACATGTCACTTGGTTCAGTCTATGGCTATACAAGAAAAGTCCAGCCAAAAGCAACTCCATCATCTCCTCTCACATCAGCTTCTCTCTATCTTCCTCTTAACACCTCAGGTCCCAGACTGTCTCTCTTCCCTCTCAAACCACCAGCTAGGATTAATGTTTCATAAAGTTCCCTTCACCGAAGAAAGGGTTAAAAGTCCGAGCTCCGCTGCCCTCAGGAGACTGAAATCTCACGGTGGCACTCCCACACTGGGCACCTTCCCCCCACTGCCTCCTCTGCCGGCACAGGCTCGCTCTCTTTCTTTCTCTGGTGGGGCGAGGGGAGACAAAAAAAAAAAAATCTCGCTCTCTCTCCACCCCTCCATCCTGCAGGGGCTGGCCCGGTTCCATTCCCTTCCACCCTCTCTCTCTCTCCGGGGCTCCGGCCTACCTCAGCCTGGGCCTCCATGGCTCCCCCCCTGCCACCCAGCCTGTGGCCGGGCAGAGGAGATGTGCACTCTCTGCCAGACTAGGACAAAAGAGAGAGAACTCTGGGAATGCTCTGCTTTTAACCCCCTGTGTCCTCAGAGGTGACTCACATCTTCAGTGGTCACACCAGGTGTCAATATTCAAATCTGACCACTGATTGGTTTGACTAAAACTTCCCAAAAAACTCACTTCCTCTCAAACTGAGACAGTGCCTTAACCACATTGCTCTGAAAGACTTTGTTCTTTTGCTACTTTCTTTTAATATTTATTTTGCTACTATTGCTTCAAGTTGTAGACACTTCTTTTGAACTGAGACATAAGGTCCATTATTCTTAGAAGGAATTTAAGAAAAATCAAGACTTGAAAAAGTGATAACATCTATTTAATCTAGAAATGACATATAAGTCTCTCCTGTGTGTTCTGTGCATAATGACTTTAAATCACCCCTTCAGAAGTTCAATTCACCCCAATAAAAAACCCCCAAGGATTCATTCACTTAGGGAATAGCCCCTTGGTCTCTTTACTTCCACAGAATGTTTAATGGCAGAACCTTGGTCTTACTGGTTAAGTCTATATATCGTTCATTGAAAAGACAACAGTTTCATCGAACATACTGATGAATGTCTGTGTCACAGTGGTGTAAAAACGGTGATCAGAACATGCTGGTGGGAAATGGAAAGATTTATATCTATTGTGGGTAGAAGTCTTTCTGAAGGTTAAAGGATTTGTTGTTGCTTTCTCAGCTGTGCTTTCAAGTAGATCAAGTGTGATCTAGATGATATGCAGATAAGGATCTGAATCAGGTAAGAAAGGGAAATAGTTTATATAGAATTCTGAGGTTGGAGATAACCAAAATAGAGGAGATCTAGAAAATCCCTGATTTTTTTTTTTTTTTT
>VZSE01014926.1:55103-115106 GCA_013398275.1 Promerops cafer
TTTTTTTTTTTTTTTTTTTTTTTTTTTTTGCAACCATCAGAATTTTAACATATAATGTATTATCATACGGGGTCATTATATTAAGAAACAGCAATTTAGGAAACTTATATGAGCAACAATTTTTGAGATAATCTTGAGCTAATAATTAGATTTACCTATTCTTTTAACATGTAAAATTTACAAAGACCACAAGGAAGTATTAATATAAAATATAACTATCAGAAAGGGTATTTACCTTGTTCAATCAAGCGTGCTTAAAAACAACACCACCAGCAACAACAACAACAAAACAAATGAACTAATAAAACCATCTAATTAGATAAACCCTCCCTGATTCTTTAATTAAACTCCTGTCTCTTTAAGGTCTTTACACTGAAATTCCTTTAGGAATCTGTGAGCTTTTGGCTGAATTAAGCAGTCAGCACTATACTTAGAGAATGCCATAAAAAGTACTGGAGAAATAGTATTGAGAATAGTACCTGCTGGAATTCTGCATACTTTAGAGAGACAAGTAGCTAAAAAACCTCATGTTTCAGAGTTACAATGCCTCAAGAACAATAATTTAAGTATTTTTTTTTGTTCAGAACAGCATCTGTTTTTTCACCGTGTGGCCAGGATTGTTATCTCATTATCTTCTCCAGTAACTAATTTCTGTGCAAATTAAATTCATGTAGGAATGCCCTGAAATGTATAGCCAAATTTTGTATGTTGTTACAATATTGTGGCATGCACTGACAGTTTTTTGTCTTTGTCTTTTGATTAACACTAAGGATCAAACTATAATTTCAACTCAAAATGGGCTTTTGTGAAGTAAAATACTCTTGGCTAGATAATTGGAGATAACGTTCTATATATATTTTGGAGAGGCTGTTGTTGCACATTCCCATTTTTGCTTTAAAAAGAGAATGAAAGATTGTAGAGATAAGCAAAAGATTAAGTGAATATTTCAGCTATCTCTATATGAATCTCCCTCTTGACATTTAGAAGCTTTTTAATGTTATACTAGGGGTTTTTAAATCAAATATAGGTTTTAAACATATCACCTCACAGCTTCTATTTAACTTACTAACATTGTAATGGTGTGGGTAATGGCATTACACCTGAGTGAAAATTGCATAATCAACAGGAATCCTTGTATCCATAAGACACAGGCAAAGCCACCTAAAGATGTGAGAATGATGTTGTGATAGGAGAGACAGTTAGCACACAACCTGTCACTCGGGTTAGTGATCTGTTACAGAGCAGTTGGCCCCCTTCCCAAGATTTTAGACATACACTGGAAGAACTAGAAGTGTGATATACCATTGCAAAAGAACAAAACTACTAGGGTTGGGAAGGACTGTAGCTTTTGAAATCTGAAGAACTAGGTCTGACTACAGTTTTAGACAGTTTTTGTATCTGAATGTACTGGTTTGACTGATGGCCTGTTTTTGGTAGCATGCGGTCCACAAAGATGGGTCCTGTGGGAAGCTGCTGGAAGCTTCCACCATGTCCAGCAGAGCTAATTGCTGATGCCTCTATTAACATATTTAACATATTTGACATATTTAAGAAGAAAATCAAAACAGTCAGAGGTTTTTGCTTCTTCAGTCAGAGAAGAGGAGGGGGTGAGAACATGTGAGGGAAACAACATGGAGACACCAAGGTCAGTGGAGAAGGAGGGGCAGGAGGTGCTCCAGGCACCCGAGCAAAGATTCCTCTGCAGGCCGTGGTGAGACCACGGTGAAGCAGCTGTGCCCCTGCAGCCCTTGGGGATGCACAGGGGATGCAGAGATCCACCCACAGTCCGTGGGGGAGGTGCCCATGCTGGAGCAGGTGGATGCCTGGAGGAGGCTGTGATCCCGTGGGAGACCTGGTGGAGAGAGAGGGCCCTGCTTCCAGGCTGGAGCAGCCTGTCCTTGGGGACTGCACCCTGTGGAAAGAGAGACCAACACCACAGCAGTTTTGGGAGCACTGTCTGCCTGTGGGAGGAGTTCACATTGCAGCAGGTGTGGTATGGCTGTTGTTCATGAGAGTGGACCCATGCTGGAGAAGTTCATGGAGAACTGTCTCCCATGGGAAGGGACCCCATGGTGTCACAGCGGAAGGACTCCTCTCCCAGAGCAGCAGAGGAAAACCTTGGGTGAAGAACTGACCAAACCCCCATGCCCTGTCTCCCTGAGATGTTGGTGGGAAGGAGGGAGGGGCTGGGTGGGAAAAACTGTTTTAAGGGCTTATTTCATTTCTCATTATCCTCCTCTGATTCTGTTAGCAATAAATTTCCCTTTGCAACTTAAGTTGAGCCTATTTTGCCCTTGAAATATTTCTCCTGGTCCTTATCTCACTCATGAGGTGTTAATTGTTTTTCCCCTCCTCTGCTCAACTGTGACAGGTGAGTGTGAGTGAGGGACTCTCATGGGTGCCTGGCATTGGGCCAGTGTCAAACCACAACACTGAAATAAGGTAAGCTGATATGGGATAAAGTATCCAGAAACCAGATTCTCTGGGTGCAGAGGACTAAGAGGGAAATAACACATTAATTAACTTAATGTAAACAGATAAACAGGTAGAAGAAGCTTGAAAGACCAATACAGCTGCTTGACAGGGAAAGAATTACATTGCTGCTGTCTTTTATATACAAATGTATTCTTAACATTGCAGCAGTTCCCATTTGACTGATTTGACTTTTCTGGACTATAAGCTTCTAGTAACTGAAGTGCTACACTGTGCCTTCTAACTCCACAGAACAGAGCCTTGCTCTACAGCCCTACTATCAACATCAAATGAAAGATTTTATCTTCTTTTCAAATTTGCTGCAGATGCATACCTGCACTTAGAGAAGAAAGCAAGCTACCAATTAATGAGGCTGTACAGGGGTGAGTATTTTTGACCTGATCTAGTTGTGAAAAATACCTTTGTGCTGTAAGTTTAATAGCTACTTGTGCTCTGACAACTTCCAGAGACCATAATCTGTTTCAGGGCTTCATGATGTGATGAATTTTGTGGACATATAAGTGTGTTTTTTCTTCAAGAATCTTACAGTATAATTTTAGACAGGACATGACAAATGGTTGTTGCTGAAAAAACCCTAGATGAACAGAAAAGACAAATCAAACAAAACCAAATGTACAACAAAACCAGCCAACCAAAAACAAAAACAGAGAGGACTATAGTGGGAACAAGGGAATTAATGAGAAGAACAACTGTCTTTATTCTTCTGTTAGTCCTAACTTGCTGGTAATCAGATCCTCAGGAGCTACAGAAAAGAAGAAAACTGTGCTTTAATTCTTTGTATCACCATCATCCAGACCATGAGAATGAATCAATGCTCTGCCATTTCCATTTGATTTTTACTTTTTGGCATGAGACTAAGATGTCAGCCTTTGAATAAGTCATGTATTCAAGCTGTAATACTGAAATACTCTTTTACTTTGACCTTTAGATCAATACTCTGACTCTGACTTAGAGTGTTTGGTCCCCGTATTCTTTTCCTGTTTACAAGCTGCCTGGTCAACAGGGCATAGAATTTGACTGTTTGCCAATCAAAGTATAAAATAATAAATATAGGGCTAAATATAGAAATCTATTTAGAAGGACTAAAAATTTTGGTGACTTATTCTAAAGAAAAGATATAGAAAGGTAACATAAGCCTAAAGCCCTTTAAGTCAAACTTTGAAACAGGAATGGAAAAACTACCACCCTGGAACATAATGAATTTAAATACAGAATTTGCTGCTTTCATCCTCTACAGAGCTCAAATTATCTTCAAGATTTTGCCTTCTCTTTCCCAGAAGTGTTTGCATTCTCTTGAAGAAGAAAGAGAAAAATCTGAGGCAGAAATACACTGAGATTTTACAGAGATTTTTCTTATGCAGTGGGTAAACTATTAACAGTTTAGTGTCAAAATTTCAAGGCATTTTTCCACTGACTAGGCATTTTAACTGCTGCCAAATGACTTCAATACAGGCATGGGAGGATCTGTTTAGCTTTATTGTCAAATAATGAGAGGATAACTAGAACTGTAAATTTTATTAAAAATGCTTATTGAAATGTATTGCAAAGGGTAAGAAATTCTGTATTTGTTACACTTTGTTGAAACCAGGACAGCCTTTTCCTCAAAAAAATCTCCTTTGAAATAAAATTACCAACATCAGAATGAGAAGAGTCAGCGGCTGATTGAGGCTCTAAGGGAACTGGAAGTCATCTTGTCCAACAGTCCTGCTCACGCAAGGCTACCTAGAGTCAATGGCCCAAGACTGTGACTGTTGTCAAGGGTGGAGACTCCACAACTTACCTGGGCAACCTGTGCCAGGGCTCTATCATTCATCCTCATCTGAAAAAATTCATCTCCTTCTGTTCATGTGGACCTTCCTGTGTTTCCTTTTGTGCCAATTGTCTCTTGTCCTCTCACTGGCCCCTCCTGAAAACAGCCTGGATCTGTCTTCCTTCACCCCTCCCTTTAGATATTAGTATACACAGATAAGATTCCTTCTGAACAATCTTCTCCCTAGGCTAGAGAGTCCCTCAGTCTTTCCACATATATGAGACACTCCAATTGCCTAAACATCTCAGAGTTCTTTGCTGGTCTCTTTCCAGTAGCCATGCATCTCTTTTGTGTTGAGAAATTGTCCTGGAGTGATTTTAGGATGATTACTGTATTTCCAGATCATCTGCTCTATGCCTAGAAGTGGTTGCTATAGCTGTTAGGTGAGCCCGGGAGGAAGGAGGGAGCCTTGGGGCTCTTCAGCGGACTTTTTCAAAGCCTCACCCCCAAGCACCCAGGTGTCTTATGGTCTGGGTTTTTTTGCTTGGTTAGCTTGGCTTTTTTTAGCTTAGGCAAGAAGGATTTTTTTCTCTTCTCTGGCCTTGTGAGAGGCTGCAACAGCAATCCTTCGGTGGCTTTTGGAAGTCATCTGGATGGTTTGGTTTGGGTCCGAGATGAGAGAGAATGACCAGCAGGAGAAGAATTGGCTGGGATTGGCAGGAAGCTGAGGGGCTGCTCCGTTTTGGCCACAGTCCTCAGAAAAAGCCAGCTGACAAGAGAAAGCACACCAAACCCAGCAGCTTCATCAGCTGTGATGAGGGGACCGACACTAGAGATTCACCAGGTTCACATCTGTTTGCCCAAGCTCCTGAGCTGCTGTGTGAACATTTTTATTTTTCCCCCTGAGAGAGGAGCTGGTGCCATCTTTTGTCACCCCCATGTGGCAGGGTTTCTTTTCTTTACCGTTTTGAATCCTTGTTCTGATGTGTGTTGGGGGGGCTGGGGAGGGAGTGTAAAGTCCAACAGTTCAGTATCTAGCATTTATGTACCTTTTACTGTGTTGTGTGAGCACTCTGGTGGTCAACAAACTTTTTTTTTTTTTTATTTTCATCCACTAGTATTCATTTCTTATTAGCAGAAGGGGATTCTTGGAACCCTTTTTTTTAGAGGAAACACTCATTCCAGAGTGTTTTCTCCTAAATTTATCTCTAAGCCAAGACAGAAATGTATAACAAGACCCAGTGCTCCAGTTGTCCAGTACCCTCACCAGTGCTTAACAAAAAGGAAGGATCTTGCCTTGTCCTGCTGGCAATGATGTGTCTGATGCAGCCAAGAATGCTATCAGCTTTCTTTGCCCCAAGGACACAATGCTCGTCCATCTTGAATATGGGCTCCACCAGGACCACCATGCCTTTCTCTGCCAAGGGGCTTTCCAGCTGGGAAGCCACCAGCACGCACTGGTGAACAGGGATATTCCTCCCCAGGTGCAGGCCTTCACACTGAGCTTTGTCAAACTTCATGAGGTTCCTGACAGCTCAGTTCTCCAGCCTGTCAAGATCCATCTCAATAGCAGCTAAAACCTTTTGCGTATCAGATGTTCTTCCTAGTTTTGTACCATCTGCAAACCTGCTGAGGGTACAGTCCCCCTCATCACGCAAATCATTAATCAAGCCTCTGAGATAGTTGCTGGCCTCCAACTAAATTTTGTTCCACTAATCAGAGCACTCTAGGCCTTGCCATTCAACCAATTTTCAGTTCAACCTTTTCTTTCTGATATGATCAGTCATCACAACTATCTAGAAAGCTTTTTAATTGCAAATGTACTTAAGAATATCTTACTAAAGACTATTTGTGCCATTGCACTTTCTTCCTGTACCCTTTTTGTCTCTCGTAGTATTTTGCACCAATTTCCAAATGGCACACTGACTTTAAATGAGTTACGGTAATGAGTTAATAATATCTAAGGGGAAATGTTACAAAGTGTAGGAAGGAAAAGAAAGCTGGGAAACTTAAATTGCTAGAGCTATTAAGATGTGTGTATGGGGAGTAAAAAATTGTTTAAGGACTTTGTACCTACCCATATTTTATCTATTGTGCTAAAAACCTCTGACATACTGTTTTCTGCAATACCTCTCATGTGGTCAGTACTTTTCCTGATAGCACTGGAGGGGGTGTATAAGATTAGTATAACATTCTTTTCAGTATTTGCCTGCCAATTTGGAGGAACCGCTTAAAAGCACAAAATGTTCATTGAGGAAATATGCCATGATTTTATTTTGAGCTTTTTGACATGAATATTTGTTCCCTGGCACACATTTCTGGCTTTTCCACATGGCTTTCCCATAAGCACTAAACTATTGCAAAGTAATGCTTTGGTCTCTATGAATGCTCACAAGGAATTTGCCCTACACAACAAGAAGTGGTGAGTTCTATAGAAAAGGTGTTGAAAACGGTCCTGTTTAGGTGATGCTATCAAATGTTAAATTTACATTGATTTTTAACATTTTACTTTTGAAATAGGTTTAAATAATTAATTCTAATTTTTTTGGTTTGGTTTATTTCAGTTTCAGTTTGTTTTCTTTTTTTTTCAGACAAATCCTAGCAGGCAAGGTATATTATTTCTTATTAAGAATATTAGTAATTAAAATCACTCCCCATATAATCACTCATAGTAATTATTCTGTATTCTTTTTTAATGGGTAGATTTCCATAATTCTGTGTGAATGCAGTATCTAACCTGCGTAAACTAGAAATAACCAATGATGGATAAAATAAATTTAAACAGAACTCAGTTCCATTGAAATTGAGTATATGCTCAAAAAACCCTCCTGCTAAAATCTGCTGTAAGATATAAGCTATCAACAATTCCACAATCAGTTTAACTTGTAATGTCAAAATGACTAAATAGTACTTATATTAGAAAAAATATGCATGGGAAAAAAATGTACTACCATAATACTTATTTCTGTTCACTTTCTTTCCTTTTACGAAAGATGGTTCCAAATGATATAAAAAAAAAATTAATTACTTTTATGTTTTCTTTCAAAATTGATCCTCTTTTCATATAACCAAATCCTTTGGTTTTGTAGACTGGTGTACACTGCTGCGATAATTTTTAGCGTAGCAAACTCTTCAACAGGTCTGCAGTTGCATTTCATATCAGATAACTTCTGGATTTGGCAATGTCAAACATTAGGATGTGATAGTTTGGATTAGACAAAAAACTAAAATCCTAAAGCACTAAAGATTAATTTTGGATCATTTCCCAGTGTGAGTAGAGGAAACACTATTTTTTGGTGAAGTTGGCTGGGAAAAGTAATTGGGAATAATTTACAGGGAAGGAATAATCCTTAGAACATAATCCCCTACAGGATCTCTGGATGACTATGTATCTCTTGCCCATCTGTATATTTTAGTCTCAGAACAGCTAAAATTGTGGGAATATTAGGGTCTACATACAACTCTGAATCCAGTGAACCTGTAAATCTCATTTTAATGTGATCTTTGAAATCAGAAAAATCATCTGCAGCTGAGGTGACCAAATCATGTTCTTATAAATTATTTATTGACTGAATATTCTTCATACACATGTGCCTCTCTGTTTTACCATCACTAAAACTGAAAACTGTAGAGTCATATATGAAACATGGTAGTGTCAGATTTGATCAGATTATTTGATTTCCATCAACTGTGTCTGTCTGTTCATTTTAAGTAGTTAGATGTTGATGTCAAAGACAGTGTAAAAAGTGGTCCTAAAACATAAGATCCTAGAGTTCCGTAGTGGGTTGACTGTGGGCTGGATACCAGATACCCACCAAAGCAGCTACATGATCCCTCTTGATAGCTGGACAGGGGAGAGAATATGTAACAAAGGGTTCATTGAGAAAAGGAGATCACTCACCAAATACTGTCACAGGCAAAACAGAATCAAATTAGAGATATTAATTGAATTTATTACTAGCAAGAGAAGAGCAGGGTAATGAGAAATAAAATAAGACCTTGAAAAGACCTTCCCCCAACCCCTCCCTCCTCCCACCTCTACCTCCTGCCCCACAGTGCCACAGGGAGACAGGGAATGGGGCTTATGGACACTTCACCACACGCTGTTTCTCCCCCTGCTCCCATACAGGGTCCTTCCCATGGCAGACAGCTCTCCATAAACTTTTCCAATGTGAGCATGGGCAATAGTTCTCTCCCAGCTCTTCCAACATGGGTTATTCTTCCATGAGGCATGTGTGTCCTTCCATGTGTCCTTCAGGCACAGCCTGCTCCAGCGTGGGTCCCCAGTGGGGTCACAAGTCCTACCAGGAAATCTGCTCCAGCGTGGGCTCCTCTCCCCAGGTCTGCAGGTCCCTGCCAGGAGCCTGCTCCATCATGGGCCTCCCAGGGGCCCATGACCATGCTCCTCTCAGGCATCACACACCTGTTCCAGTGTGGGTCTCCTGCACGGGCTGCAGGTGGATCTCTGTATCCCTGTGGACCTCTATGGGCTGCAGGAGCACAGCTGCCTCACCAAGGGCTGCACCGTGGGCTGCAGGGGAATCTCAGCTCCGGCTCAGCCTGGAGCACCTCTGGTCCCTCCTTTTGCACTGTCCTTGGTGTCTGCAGAGTTGTTCCTCTCACAGATTCTCACTCTGCTATTCTCTGGCTGCAATTAAATCTGCATAATAACCCTTTCTTTTCTTCTTAAATGTTATCACAGAGGCATTACCACCATCACTGATGAGTTCCATCTTGGCCAGAAGCACATCTGTCTTGGAGCCGGCTGGCAATTATTCTGCTGGACATGGAGGAATCTCCTGTCATTTTCTCCCAGCAGCCACCCCTGTAAGACCCTGCTATAAATCCTGGCCATGCAAACAATACAGCATGATTCTGAATTAGCCTGTCGGCAGAAAGGAAAAAATACAATAGTAATAACAACTTTCAGTGTGTATGTGTGTGTATATGTGTTAAGGTGTGTGTTTAAAATTTGCATCTATGGGGAAATACAATAGAACACATCCCAATTATATCATAAATGATGAATAATACACATTTTCATCTGATATATAATGAAATTTAAACTTTATTACCATTGTCAATATAATCAATACGTACCAGTTGCAACTGACATATAGAGAGACAGCCTTAGTGTAATAAAATGAATTTTGATAAGCAGAGCCACAGCAAGTCTGTTCCCATGCAGTGCAACTTCATTAAAGTATCCATGCAGGAAGCAAAAACATAACATTCAAGCAGTGAAATGGAGAGATTGTGCATTCCAAGAAAAGACTTTCTTTACTTCAACTTGTCCATTTCTCCCTAGAGTTCATAACAACCTTGAGAAATCAACCACATCATGGTGTGAAACTACATTTCTGTTGTCTTAACACACCTGTGAAATGTTGGATTCCTAGCAAAATTGTGGCACATCCAGAATTTTATCAAGATTGTCTAATAGTACTGAAGTTGTGGTACTATAAAAAAAGTACTTATAAAAATATTGAACAGCTTGAATAATAATTTCACTTTTCCTATATTATGTGTACTTTTAAGAAAAGTTTATTCCGACAACAACCAATTAACCAAAACTCTATAATTAGAAAATGGGAGACAGTCAAGTTTTTGTGGGTTTCTATGCATGTGCTCTGAGACTGTTATTTGGTATGATTCTTCTGTGAGGCCAGTTCTGGTCTCCTTATTCAGATACTGGGGGGTACTCAGAGGTTGTCACTGGGATTTCTGGTTCATCTTCTCTTCTGAAGCAGGACAGTTTTGATATTTCCTTGAAAAGACAAAAAATATTGTGTACTCTTTGCATTTGCAGGCCTTCAAGCACTTCATGAAGAGCATGATCCTCCTTATCTTCCCTTTTCCATCTAGGCAAAAAAAAGAACAAAACCTGGACTAGAACTTTTTCTTCCAAGCCCTTCTTCATGTCTATTAGTATCTGTGGCACTGAGATAGTGAAAATTTGAGTAGTTTTCAGAGCAATAGTTTTTCCTATTCTTCATCCTTCCATAGGAAATTACTTCCTACAACAGCCTCTTGAGTTCTGCAGAATATCTTTGCTGTCATCCAAAAATGTTGGTTGTTCATTCCATTACAAGTTGTAAAGAGAACCATAAAAGAAAACCAAGTTCTAAAATTCTGTACCTGTTAGAGTTCTTCCCTAAGTCAAGAGTACCCCATCAGGTGGCTAGGGTATTCTTTGTCAGTACTGTTGTGAAGGAGAATCTTAAGAAGACCTACACAAATAATCAGCCACACCACTACAATACTGTCTTGTTTCTAAAACTTCTCTTTGAAGGCAAAAGCAATCAACTTATGAGAAAGAATCCCTCAAAATAAAGTAATAACTAAGCTGTGTTTTGATTATTTGTTTAATGTTTTTAAGTTCAGAGGACAAATAGCTTTAAATATTAAGGATACTTGGCATTTTTCTAGTTTGTTATGCAATTCAATTGTCAGCACATATCAGTCATTTGTCTAGGAGTAACTCTGATTTTGATTTATACAGTGCTGACAGAACAAAATTACTTACTTAATTTTTCTTCTCCTCCATGTTTTTCATTACTAAGAACACCTTCCTCAGCTGGAGTTCAATCTATATATTACTCAGGAGTACAGATTATTTCCCAAGCTTAGGTAGGAATTTTGCATTTATCTTTTAACTGTTGTGGCAGAGTAGTTGAGAGAAGGCTCTCAGTCAGGCAAAATAAGTAGGACACAGTGATTGTATGGATGGTTATGATTAGATTTGTTGCAAATACAATATCTAAATATTGTCAATGCAGTGTCTAAATAACAACTCTATTACAATGGATTGCAGTATAACTAAGTCATAGTCCCAAGCTGCAGTGAAATCACTTTGCTTTCTAAACTTCTTAGAGGAGTCTAGGTGTGGCTCCGTCAAGTTAGTCTGAGATTTGGGCAACAGACTGTGTCTGAAGGGTTTGGCTAGAAACATACATGCTTGCAGCCTTTGGCCTTGCAAAATTCACAATTACCAAGCAACAAAATCCCTATGAAGCTACTTTGGAACTTTATGTACATATTTGACTGGATCTTAGTGTTTTTACTCAGACAACCAAAAGTGACAAAAACATCCCTGCTGAGGTGTGGGGAATGCACCCAGAAGCTGCTTGTAATATTGAGACGCCAGTTTGCCCAGCTGGGCAGATATGCAGCAGCATTTTATATTGTTATGCAAGCACTAAAGTCAATTGCAAATATCTCTGTTCCCTCATCTCTGGAATAAAGTTATTGAGCATACAGACAGTTCTTCTTGCAAAACCTATTTGGTCTTCTTATCTTAGGGCAAAACAGATTGCACCATCACAGAGAGCAGAAAGGGAAATGGAGTGTGTGGGGGTCTGTGGAGGTGTGTGTGAGACACACATGAAGACCCAATTATATTTCACAGTTGTCAATATTAAGTCATTTGAAATTATTTCTTATGATTTTGCATGCAGACATTAGTAGCTAGATGACAGTCATATTATTTCATTTTAGGTAGCCATGCAAGGAATAACAGCTTGGACCCAATTATCCTTGTGGTTCCCTTCTAACTCAAGATATCCTATCTTTCTATGATATATGATAAACGAATATTTAAGCTGCTAAATCAGACACTCAGGAGTTAGATACCCCAGTTTCAAATTTGCCTTTATAGGTCTCCTACACATACATATTTAATGAGACTTTTTAACTGTAACACCCTTCGCACCAGAGGAATCTTTTCTTCAGTGTTTCAGGCAGAGAATACTCACTATGAAGCATATATTTATATATTTTTTCTGGTTTTATTATTTAGCCCTATGCCTGTCTTATTGAACACTATTCAGACTATGTTCTAAAAGGCAGAATTATTCATATTTTTTTGTCTGTGCTATAAGATCAACACAATCAAAAATTAGATTTTTTAAAGCATTCTTCTGAGAAGAAGATTTGGCTGTAGGCATAAGGAGTCTAAAAGGTTACTTAAGACAAAGGAATATGTGGTTTTTGTTCATTTTTATTCTACACTCTTACTTCTCTCTTCTCACTTGCAATTTTGAAATATCGTTCTGTGGAAGCTGGCCCTTTGCAAGCTCTTACATTGCAACAATTGATAGCTTAGTAGCCTTCAGTGTAGGAGTAAAAAAGAACCTGCATTTTCTTACAATGTCAAGGTACAGTGGCAAGGTTTGGAGTACAAGGAAGGAAACTATACATTTAGGAAAGTGTGAATAGTGAAGAGACTGGACAGATTAAATTGCTGATTCAATGTGAAATCTTTGAAAGCCGGGAGTAGACAGATTTTCTCATTTTAAGATTTGCATTTAGTTCATTTAGGATATTTTAGTCTTTAATCTGAGCGTTAAGATATATCATTAAAAACATCTGACAGAGAAAGCCTAAAGGAATAAAAATCTTAAATTTAAAAGCGTTATGAATTAAATCTCGTATCTACAACATAGGGTGGGATTTCTTCAGAATTTTTAGATCTGTGTAAAACCAGCTTATCTGCTGATCTTTGCAATTTGTTTATATCAGACTCATGTATTTCAAATTTTAAATATTGGAAGGTTACAATAAGTGAGAACTGGAAAATATAGCATTCAAGTTCAATGAGAAAAATCAAACAGCAATATTTTATTAATGGGGTCATTAACAACATTAACAGCAGTATCATTACAATATGTAATGTTAGTTAAACTCATATTGTCTATCTGGTATATTCTTAATTAATACATTAACTAAATATTTTGGAAATTTTTGGTCATTTAAGATAGGGACTGGATGCTTCCAAAAAGTCTAAGATAGTCCCAAAATAGCTTTGATGTTCCAGGAGAAACAAATCCTTAAACATGAGTAAACCTGAAGAGTGATCTATTTTATAAGTAAAGAAGGCATTTTTATAGAGCTACCAGTGATAATCAACTGTGTCAAATTTGAACTAAGAGTAAGCTGCAGTTATTGAGACACAAGCTTCTGAAAAGTAACGCTACGTAGATCTCACAGCCTTATCACAGAGTGAGTTGTGTCACCTTATAATGTGATATAGATGATTCTTGATTGAGTAGAAGCATGTAATTCAATTGAAGAGTTCTGCTGACACAAGAGCAGCCTTCAGGTGATTTATGAACGAGAGCAGAGCACTTCATTGAATTACAATCTTGGTATTCAGCTTGGAAAGGGTTTTCAATATACATCATTATCGTCATCCTGGAGAGGAGGGGGGAGAGGAATTTAGGGAAGTGAAGAAAACAGATAATGAAATTTTTGACTTGGAAACATGTGCAAGGAAATAGTTTCAACTCAGATTTTTAAAACAAAGTTTATAATATTTGCATCCATGAAATGCTTGAAATTTGGAATCCTTGGACATAATTTTATGTTTCCCCAAACCAAAACACTGGGTGTCTTATGGCTGTTTCATTATATGTATCGTAATTAACTGACAAGTATTTTCCATTCAAAAAAGCAATTAATCCATGTTTTCCTTAGCAACTATAATTTAGGACCACTAATGCAATAAACTAATTCTTCCCTTAAGATTCACTGGCTGAATAAAGAGGCAACTGTTCCCATGCAGGAGACTGTTAGTGTATAGAAAAAACAATCATAATGAAAGCCAATTTTTCTTTTCCAGTGTAACTTGTTTTCAGCAGACATGTATTCATGAGGCTGGTACACAGAAGCAAGTGAAGGCTATGAGATTACATCTCATTTCCCCACTTGTGTATGCATTATTGTGTATGCAGGGTTCAAGGCCTCTGAGTCAGTTGGATCTCAGCCCACCTATTTCCTCATAAATGAAGGCCTGTGAAAGTGTCCATGCAGTGAGTCCATGATCTTGCCATATTATAAATCAGAACACATCCAGCATTCAGGAGAACCCAAGAAGTCAGTGGCCCTTGGGTTTAAACATACAGTGTTAGCCATAGAGAACTGATGAGGTACAGACACTGTGTAACCCCTTCTGAAACATCCCTAGAACATTTAGTCCTCAATTATTCAGTTGTACACAATTATCACTAAATATTTGATATATTTAATTATCAATGCAGCTCACTCATGTATTATGAATTTTATGCAAGAACATGAACAGGTAATAACACAGTCATTTTGAATAGGCAAGGAACAACAAGTAGACGTAGTATTGTTTGCTTACAGAGAAGCAGTCAGGTACACGTCCCTCACAGAGGTGTTCTGTGAGAAAGTTCAGACATAAAAGAAAACTAGTTAGGGGTGTTGCTAGAAGCAGCTGTGCAAAACAAGTTGCACTAACTCTCTTCCTGAGGCACAATTCCTTCTCAGATTCTTTCAGCATCAAGGGCATGGATTTTCTTCTAGCATATATAATACCAAGTAATTCTGCAGCCACAAGGATGTTTAAAAATGTGTAAAAAAATATATTTTTAGAAACTATCAGTAATAGACCATCAAGATCTGATCATCAGCTATATAAAGCACACCTATTTTTACCACTGGCTTCATAGTGAATACAATGAGGGTTATCAAACTTTAAAGATACACTCATTTTACAATAAAATAAAAAATAAAACGAGGAGAAAGTCATAATAATACAAAGAGGAATATCTTGAAGAGCTGATATATGCAGCATATTGTCAAAGAAGTTGCTACAGAAATCACAGAATCTTTGAGTGTCTGAGATGGTGCAGCAGCTCTGGAGATCTATTAGTCCAACAACTTCTCAGAGCAGGGTTAGCAGCAGCAGGTTACTCAGGACTGTGTCCAGGTGTGTTTAAGTACCTCCAAAGATGGAGACTGCAACTTCTCAGGAAAGCCTGTGCCAGTTTTTGACAATCCTCTCACAAAAACCAGCTCCACTACCTGATAGCATAGCCCCTTCACCAGAGCACACATCCCACACATGCCAAGAACCTATGCCTCTGGCTCCAGCAAAAAGTCCCAAATATTGCAGCAACTTCTTTCTGCACAGGTACCTTGTTCCTCAGGAGCTTGGGTCTCTGATGTAGCAAAGACACAGAGAGTATTTCCTCAGTGTGTTAAAGTACTCATCTTTCAGTAACAGCTTTGGCTATAGACACACACATGAGATATTACCTCAAGACAAAATGACAGCTAACAAATTATTTGTGAGACAACCAGAAAGCATTATGAAAAGATAAAAAAGTTTACTTCATCTGCTAAAGTATATAATTTGAGATATGTTTATATATACTATGTGTAGAATCATGGAATTGAAAATAGGACAAAAGGATCCTTCTCCCATGTATTGATTTTGGCTGGGGTAGATTTAATTTTCTTCACAATGGCTGGTATGGGGCTGTGTTTTGGATTTGTGCTGAACACAGAGTAGATAATATAGAGATGATTTTGTTATTACTGAGCAGGGCTTACACACAGCCAAGGCCTTTTCTGCTTTTTATACTGACAGGCCAATGGGGGTCCATGGGAGTTTGGGAAGGGACACAGATGAGACAAGTGACCCAAATTGACCAAAGGGATACTCCAGACCATACAACATCATGCTCAGTATAAAAGGTGAGGGGAAGAAGGAGTGGAAATTTAGAGTGATGGTGTTTGTCTTTCCAAATGACCACTACACATGATGGGGCCCTGTCTTGACACTTGACAGCTCACTGGAAATAGTGAATGAATCCCTTGTTCTGTTTTGCTTCTGTGCACAGCTTTCGATTCTAGTATCAAACTGCCTTTATCTCAACCCATGAGATTTCTACCTTTTACCCTTCCATTCTCTATTTGATCCTGCTTTCAAGGCAGTGAGTGAGCAGCTGTACAGGACTTTGTTGCTGTCTGGGATTAAACCGTGACACCCCAGTAAAATCTGTGAGAAATATTAACACTTGAAATAATCTGATTATTTTTTCCTGTGGAATTTTCTATGGGAGCTTGGAAAAGGACTGGTCTAACTGCCCAAGACCTCTCAAAGATAACTTTTATTTTTTTAATCCCATGTGTGTATCTGCTTAGTGTTATCTTTCAAGTCAACACAGAGGCAAAATATAATTCCAAGGGTGTCTCTCAAGCCTGGAAGTGTTTGGAGTTGGTTTTCTGCAGATTTGTTGTTAGAGTTTGATAGTTTGATTTTTTGTTTTGGGATTTTTTTTTTTTTTTCCAGTAGATGCATGCAAAGTGAGGGAGCCTGCCAGCATACAATTCAAAAATTGAATTTTAAAGGGTCTTTAATCAAACTGATCAGTTTGGATATGTTCAGTCAGAAGATTTACCATGTGGAACTGGAGAGAGATTGAGAAGTCAGCAAAAACTTGTTTTAATTTGAGCCCACAGTGGATAATTAGAGCGATGTGCATTTCATCTTATATACACTACATGTGAGTAAATATCTAATCCCATCTTTCTAACCTTGTTAAACTTAGTACTATAAAATAAAATGAAGGAGTTGGTAATTGCATTTTCAAAAGTATACCTAGAGGCCACAGACTCATGGATTGCTTAATTTCTTGTTCTTAACAATAAAATGGGACATGGAGCTTTAAAGCCCAGAAGGGCTGCTGTGTAGTTTAAGGAAGGAAATGAATTCTGAGAGCAATGAGCTAATAAGATGCCACTTTTCTGTCTCTATTTCCAGTGTTCTTTACAAAAGGGGATATTCTCAGAAGCTCTCTGAATAATGAGAAATGAATATTCTAAAGAACATAACCAAAACAACTAAACCTGTGAAACAGATTCTGTGAAACTGTTCTCCTGCAGTACTTACCTCTGCCCTATTAGACATCATTAATGGTGCTCTAAGGACATAGATGTCATCTTTTTTGTTGTCTGAGAGGTTTGTTTTTTACAGATAAATCTTAAGATGAAGCTGTTAACAAAAACAGAGCTCTTAACCCTAGTATCTTCACTCTCCTCTATTTAATTTTGCATGCTTGGAGGTTTATCCTGTAACTCCTTCCTCTTTAACTCTTGCATAATCCTGTTGCTAAGTTCCCTTGGTGCCATTGCATAAAGTTCCAGTTTGGTAGAGCAGCATATCACCTCGTCTTGGGGTGATTTTATGGTGATTAGTCTATTCCCTGATCATCTCCTCTATGCCGAGAAATGGCTGGTGTAGCCTTAAGGTGGGTCTAGGGACCAGAGGGAGCCTCTTCAGCAGGCTTTTTTGAAAGCCTCACCCCCAGGTGTCCAGGTGCCATGCAGACTGTGGTTTTTTAGCTTAGCTAGTTTTTGTTAGCTTAGGCAAGAAGGTTTTTCCTTTCCCTGGCATTGGAGAGGCTGCTGCAGCAGCAATCCTTCAGCAGCATTTTTCAAAGTCAACTGGATGGTTTGGTTTTGGTCCAAGATCAGAGAGAATGACCAGCGAGAGAAGGATCAGCTGGGATTAGCCGGAAAGGTGAGGGGCTGCTCCATTTTGGCCCCAGACCTTGGAAAAGCCGAGCTGGCGAGAGAAATCCCATCTGCTTCATCTGCTGTGAAGAACAGACCAACATCAGAGATTCACCAGGTTCCATCTGGTTTTGTCTGAGCTGCTGTGTGGACCTTTTGGGTTTTTTTTCCTTCAGACATATTTTCTCTCCACCACGTTGCCAGCCATTGTGGTTTTTTACTTTCCCTGGCATTTTGGTTTTTTTTTATTCTGGGGGCAGTAAGGTCTGATTGTTCAATATCTAGCATTTATTTACCCTTTTTTTCCCCATGCCATGTGGGCACTTGGTTTGTCAGTAAACAGGTTTCTTTTCACTTTCATCCACTAGCACTAATTTCTTTTTTCAGAGGAAACACTCATTCCAGAGTGTTTTTCTCCTAAACTTGTCTCTAAACCGAGACACACCCTCTCGTGGTGTAGAAGGTGAAATCACTGCCGATGAATGCTGATTCTGATAATTTGCTGATCATGTAAGTGAGTAGAATTTAAGGAATGTAGTGGAGAATCTTGCTTTGCTTCTTGCTTTATTGAAGTTGTATTGGATATGTGTAGCAAGGTGTTGACAGCAGAGCAGCTACAGGGGTGGCATCTGGGAGAAGATGACAGAAGATTCCTCCATGTCTGGCAGAGTAAAACCCTGGTGGCTCCAAGACAGACCCACTCCTGCCCAAGGCTGGACCTACTGGATGTGATGGTGGTAATGCCTCTGTGATAACATTTAAGAAGAAAAAAAAAGGTTATTATGCAGATTTAATTGCAGCCAGAGAATAGCAGAGTGAGAATCTGTGAGAGGAACAACTCTGCAGACACCAAGGACAGTGCAAAAGGAGGGACCAGAGGTGCTCCAGGCTGAGCCGGAGCTGAGATTCCCCTGCAGCCCACGGTGCAGCCCTTGGTGAGGCAGCTGTGCTCCTGCAGCCCATAGAGGTCCACAGGGATACAGAGATCCACCTGCAGCCCGTGCAGGAGACCCACACTGGAACAGGTGTGTGATGCCTGAGAGGAGCATGGTCATGGGCCCCTGGGAGGCCCATGATGGAGCAGGCTCCTGGCAGGGACCTGCAGACCTGGGGAGAGGAGCCCACGCTGGAGCAGATTTCCTGGTAGGACTTGTGACCCCACTGGGGACCCACGCTGGAGCAGGCTGTGCCTGAAGGACACATGGAAGGACACACATGCCTCATGGAAGAATAACCCATGTTGGAAGAGCTGGGAGAGAACTATTGCCCATGCTCACATTGGAAAAGTTTATGGAGAGCTGTCTGCCATGGGAAGGACCCTGTATGGGAGCAGGGGGAGANGCAGGGACCTGCAGACCTGGGGAGAGGAGCCCACGCTGGAGCAGATTTCCTGGTAGGACTTGTGACCCCACTGGGGACCCACGCTGGAGCAGGCTGTGCCTGAAGGACACATGGAAGGACACACATGCCTCATGGAAGAATAACCCATGTTGGAAGAGTTGGGAGAGAACGGTTGCCCATGCTCACATTGGAAAAGTTTATGGAGAGCTGTCTGCCATGGGAAGGACCCCGTATGGGAGCAGGGGAAGGACTCCTTTCCCTTGAGCAGTGGGAGAAACAGCAGTGTGGTGAAGTGTCCATAAGCCCCATTCCCTGTCTCCCTGTGCCACTGTGGGGCAGGAGGTAGAGCTAGGAGGAGGGAGGGGTTGGGGGAAGGTCTTTTCAAGGTCTTATTTTATTTCTCATTATCCTGCTCTGCTCTTGCTAGTAATAAATTCAGTTAATATCTCTAATTTGATTCTGTTTTGCCTGTGACAGTATTTGGTGAGTGATCTCCTTTTCTCAATGAACCCTTTGTTACATATTCTCTCCCCTGTCCGGCTATGGAGAGGGATCATGCAGCTTCTTTGGTGGGTAGACAGACAGACAGACAAACACACACACACATATGCAGATATGTGTCTAAATGTACATATATCTCTATACACTTATGAACAAATATATTTCTGTATATTTGTATGTATCTGTGTACGCAAATATATTTTTCAAAAAATTTAAATATCTTTATGACTTGGTCTTTATATTAGTGTGGCTCAATCCCTTTTTCAGTTTTGGGTGGTTTTTTGGTTGGATTTTTTCATTCATTTTGGTTTAGGTTTGGATTTTTTTGTTGGTTTTCAGTTGTATTTAAACTGTGCATATCTATATTTTTTACTTCATTGCCTAATTAGATCCTAATAGAAACTCTAATATTCAGGCTATTTTATAGGCCTTTTATTTCTAAGCTTCAGTTATTTAATGCCATTTGTTGGTGCCATTTGTTCTCCCATTTACTTGACTGCAGGATGAAAGCATTGAAAACACATATTTCTAGCAGCACACTGTTTCCACAGTCATAATCTATGCCATTATTATTTTCCATCACTGTAAACTTATTTCTTTTTCTTTTATTCATTTCTTGCTCATTTTTCTTAGCTTTCAGGAAGTAGTTTGTGAACAGAAGGGTGCTGGAAATTGTTAAGACACATAGCCTGCAGAAGCAAGAACACCAGCTGAGTGGTTAAAACTGATTTTATGGTAAAACTTTAAAGCCAGGAGACTGTCACGGTATTTTTTAAGAAAAGGGAAAAATAGCTCCTTAAGGGACAAGGAAAAAGGGAAGAGTAGAGAAGGGAAGGTAAGCACGCCGTGTACGTTTGTGCCACAGATAAAGTTGATGAATGAATTAGCAGTATGCAGCAAGTACAGCCCTGTACAACAGTACAACTCTTTCCTCCTGAACATGAGCCAGCAGTGTGCCCAGGTGGCCAAGAAGGCCAACGGCATCCTGGCCTGTATCAGGAACAGTGTGGCCAGCAGGAGCAGGGAGGTCATTCTTCCCCTGTGCTCAGCATGGGTTGGACCGCACCTTGAGTGCTGTGTCCAGTGCTGGGCCCCCCAATTTTGGAAGGATGTTGAGCTGCTTGAATGCATCCAGAGAAGGGCAACAAGGCTGGTGAGGAGTCTAGAGCACAAGTCCTGTGAAGAGCAGCTTAGGGAAATGGGGTTGTTTAGCTTGGAGAAGAGGAGGGTCTGGGGAGACCTTTTCGCTGTCTTCAACTCCCTGAAAGGAGGGTGTAGCAAGGTGGGGCTCAGTCTCTTCTCCCAGGCAAACAGCGAGAGAACGAGGGCACACAGTCTCAAGCTGTGCCAGGGGAAGTTTAGGCTAGACATGAGGAAAAAATTCTTCACCAAAAACGCGAATGGGCTGCCCAGGGAGGTGGTGGATTCACTGTCCCTGGAGGTGTTTAAAAAAAGACTGGACATGGCACTCAGTGCCATAGTTTAGTTGATAAGGAGGGGTTAGGTCATAGGTTGGACTTGATGATATCAAAGGTCTTTTCCGACCTGGTTAATTCTGTGATTCTGTGGTTCTTCTTCTTCTGTCACCCCAAGACATTGCTTTACAAATGGTTTAAAACTGGCTGGGATTCATTTGTACCTGACCACTGCATCATATTCCAGTTCCCCTGTTTGGAAGAAATGACATTGTTCTTGCTCCATTATGTAAAGATGCTTGGTTTCCCCAAGAGGATATGTGTGACCAGGTAAAGGACACATGCAGTGCTCTGGAAAACAGAAAAGTCAGAATACTATGAACATCAGTGAACATTGCTGGAGAGACTGTTTTATTGCAGTGCTGAACTTCCCTCAAATATTGCTGTAAGATAAATAAAGTAATAGAATATTGTATGAATGCATCAGCAGCCTGGAATCTCTCAGTGTTGTCATACAAGTAAGTGGGCCTCTGGACTAAAGAAAATTAATTCAATGAACCCCAATAGCACTGTTCAGGTAAAGCAACAGGTTGTTTCATAGCTGGAAGCCATTGATACAATACACTTTCATTTTTTTTATGAACATGCCAGAAATTATTTAAAACCAACAACATTTGCTGAATAGTTTTCTGAATAGAATTCAGTCATAGAGATGAAAATTTTGAAAACTTCTGTTACAGGGATTAAATAATTTTCAGCCACATTATACTATATGGATTTTTTCCTTTGCTTAAAAATATGATGAAAACTGCTTTTCTTTCACTACAATATCCTTGGCTGAAAAAAACCCTCATTTAAATACTTCTAATTTACCATGCTGTCATTATCTGGTACATGAATTCTAGGTTTATTTGAACAGATGCTGCCTAGACAAATGCAGATAATTTACATTTATGTTTGGATAACATTAATGGATCTAAAATGAATACTATTATAACATTCGAAACACTTGAATTTGAGAGGGTTTCTTTTAGTTTTATATTAAATCTCTCAGATGCCATGTCCACTTCTCCCCTTCTCTCCCACTCCCAGTTCCTGGATGTTACTCAATCTAAGCAAAACATTTTAAAGTGTATTCAACTGTAAAGTGGGGGGAAATAGGTTAAAAAAATAAAGGGGAAAGGAAAGAACAGCTTCTAATACCTAAAACAAGGTATTAGAAAAAATCTCATTACGCTGAGTTTTTGTGAGGCATTGGATGGAATTTTTTTTTCCAGGTCTGACATTGCACTTCAAGAGAGTAATCAGAAGCAGTACAGATAAATTAAGTAGAAAGAGCATGTGATCTGTGAGAATAACTAATGCTTTAGTCTCAAGAAGTACTGACAGGGACAAGGAAAGAAGTCTTTGAGAGTAGAAGTCTTCAAGTTTCTCAAATAAGAAAATACTGAGTTACAAAGCATTTTGTAGGAAGAAAACATTTTTTTTTTTTTTTCCATAATTCTTGCCATCTATTTGTGCAACATAAGCCTCAGTTCCACTAAACTCTGGTTTCAGAATCTCTAGTGTCATCTCTGGGTGGATACATATTTGTTGTAGTGAATCTTCAGACAGAAAAGAAAAGGCCATTTTTCATTCCTTTAAATATAGTTATTTCTGAAGCCTGATAATAGCAACTTTATTGGCACACTGCTAAGTGGTAATATCATCAATGTTCATGTAAAATGCTTAAATTCTTTTTTGTCCTGAGAAGAGTTTAGAGTGTGCATTTCTCCACTCATGTTTAGAATCTCCCTCACTTTTAGCAGTATGTCCCAATTGCAAAATAAAACAAAAAAACCAAAGCAAACCCAACAAACCCCAAACCACAAAACAAACTAACAACAAAACAGTAACAGCAACAACAATGAAAAAAGTAGACCAAACAAGCAAAGGACTGGGCTATATATTTGAGTTTCATAATGAGTTTCTTGCAGTGCTAATTCAGGAAGATGAATCCTGAAATTTTGTTATAATTGACAAGACAACAGCATGAGTGGTCACCTTGCTGCACAGGAAAGCTGTAGTAAGAAAGATTTCACTGCTTGTGAAATCTGCTTACATGCTGCACTGTGTAATCATGGTGATGAAAAATCAGGCCAGGATCGTTCTAGAGGATGAATTTCAATATTAGGATAAAATGGAAACATTTACATTAAATTAAATATTGGCTTATTTGGGAAAAAAAAAAAAAAGGAATTAATTTATTATGAGTATTATTACCAAAGGCAAAGTATCTGCCCAGATCTGCATAAATTATCTTGATAGAGCTGTATAAATTTTATGTGACATATAAAAGCTGGAGATCCACTAATGCTGCTCCATTCCTCTTTAGCATACACTGCCTATTTGGCCAGTATGTGCCCTTCTTGGCTGTGCACCATGTATAATGGTATAATATTTGTATAATTGTATAATTGTATAATAACATGTATAATTGTATAACCATGTATAATTGTATAATAACAACCCATGGCTCTGGTGCAGTATGGTAGATACAGTTTGTTTTTTAGAGTTCAGTATGTCAAAGTCATTAAGAATAATATGCAGTTGAGATTATTCAGGAAAGCTGGACAGAATAAAAAAAAATAATCTCAAAAAATTTCATAATCATTAAAGTAAAACATAACTTTTCCCAAACTTCAGAATGCAACAGATAACTGTTGGATACCCCCTTCAAAAAATCCAGGATTTCTGCTGGAAGTATACAATATTCCAAAAGTGGCAGAAGTGTTTTTAAGGGGAGCTTCAGAAGTACTTTAAGAAAAGATATCATGAGAAGATTCCTATTTTTTATTCCTTGGGATCTTTTTGTTACTTTTAAAATTTTGGTATGGCTAAAGAAGGTGATAAAAAGAACAACGAATCAAAATTTGTCAGGATTCAAGACAGAAATTAGTCTCTCCCTAAAGAGTTGGCTGTTTTTTCTTGTGTTTCTTTACAATGTGTGAATTGTCAGAAGTGTGACATAAAATTGGGCATGCCACCTTTAAATACTTGAATCTTTGTTCTACCGTGTGGCCTTGTGTAGTTACAGTTTCTACTTTTCAATCAAAATAAACTATTTTATTTGAAATAATCTCCTTGGATATTTGGGACAGAACAATGTGTTTTCTTTCTCTGTCCTTTTTCATTCCCTGCTGCCTTCATAATTAGAACATTTTGAAGAAGACCTGTAGGCCTGTCCTGAACTTGTGTAAACATTTATTTGCCTAAGTTTAGCTGACAAATCACCAGAAATGCTGTGCAGCATAAAAGTCATACTGCTGATGAGGAAAAGCATACAACTGTATGTAAATAATCAAAGCATATAATTTAGAAAATGCTAATGAATGTTTTACTAATCTAATTAAACTGTTAAGGAACTTGGTGTAATTTAAAGAGAAATGGAAGTATGAACATTTGTCAATATTCAGTAATAAAAGTTTAATCCTGGTACAAGCAAAGCTTTCCATCAAAGTGTTATGCTACATCTGTCATTTGTGGCACTTATGGCTATCATAAAATAGTAGGTCCACAAAACACCAAAGAAGTTTTATAAAATCAACCTTAAAATGTAATCTAGAATCAACTGCATAAAATTAGGCTGCTTTAAGGACCAGGAGAATTTAGGAAGTTATCTGGAATGAGGCTTCTGACTTCCCAGACACCTTGAAGAGTGACTCAGTATATTATACCTGCCCATACCTCTTTTATTATTGTATTCCAGGGTTAGGCTAAAGATAATTGTGTGAATAAATAAGATCAGAATGTTTGTACTGTAACTTGAAATAAAGAGATAGTAGTAGCTGTGTGGCTGGATACATTTATGACTCCTTGTCTCCATCTAATTAGGTATGTATAGACTGCCTGCTCCAAATATTCCCAGAAATATTCTCTTGTAGGCTTTCTTTCCAAATGATTTTTGTATATCAGGCTGTGTTCATGCAGTTTAGCATGATGTTGAGGCCTCAGAAGAGTTCAGTACTGTGATATGCTCTATTAGAATAGCATTCAGTATTTTGTCTTAGGGGAGTTTCTTTACATATGGTTTTCAAATACAGATCTCTTAAAACATGAAGGTGCTTCTCCTGGTGACAACCATTTTTGAAGAAACAGAAGCCACCATTCAGTCTATGAATACAGAAGTCTTAAAAACACAATTCCATAGAAATTAAGTTTCATAACTTGATTATCAGAAGATTTGAAAAATACTGGACTGTACCATAATTTACTTTTTCTTCTTCCTTTGAACGCAATTTTAAATTTCCTAGGAATAATGATTCTCTAACAAAATTCTTACTGCTTCAGAGTCACTACTGTCCTGACATGGTAATGTTCATGGACTGGAACTTAACGTTGTGAATCTTGGAAGAATTGCAGTTGCAAATAAATGTTTTTTTTCCAGCTGAATAGGTGTTCATACATAAAACTTAGAGATGTAACCTGCTTTATATATGGCTAAAATATCCTGAGGCTGAAAATAAGTCAGGAAAAAAAAAGATACACCAATCTTTGCTTATACCAACAGATATTTTTAGAAAACACATTTTTAAACCACTTAGAGGTTCAGTCAAAACAATAACTCACTTTCTGCAGATTTTCCTAGACAGTATATCTTTACTGCATAGTTAATTCTAGCTGTTATTTATCTATTATCCCTTTCCATCTGAACAAAGAAGCTCTGAGCAGGATTTAAAAGGGCTTTAAATCTTATCCATTTTACCAAGATGGAACATGGGCTCCATTAAGACTCAGGATGATACATCGGTGGTGAAGGCATAAGTGAATGAAGTGTTCTGAATATTCTCCTGTTCTTCTTTCATTATTGAACATGAAGAACAGGTATAATCTCTCACAGAAAACTGAAGAGTCCACTACAAAAGAATACACGTACCTGTTGTACCTCCCCAGGCACAAAAAGAAACCAGGAAATACTTGCATAGTGCACAACCTAAAATACAGCAAGTACCTGTTTTGCTGAAAACACTGGGAAGCACAAATGCAAACAAAATTTTTTCTCTGGATTTTAGCAACTTTCTCCAACCCTAAAAGGAGCAGTTCTCCAACACAATATGTTAGTATAATTAGGAGAAGAGAAGAGCAAGTGCTCTGATAGCACTTAGCAACTGTGCAGCTTTTTTCTAGGTGCCTGTCAAACTTATGTAAGGATATATATCAGTTATGACCATAGAAAAGATCATACAAATCAAATGACAGCATGTTAGTATGATACACAACTGCTGTTGTCTGAGCTGAGACTACAGTATACTCCATGCCTGGAAAGAATTTGATATGTCTAGAAGAAGGGGCAGGCTCATGCCATGTGAGTAGGCAATGTTACTTTTCCTCTGCATGGAACTTTTCAGCATGACAGCATATTCTCCATTATGACTGTTAGGGACTAGAATTCATTCATCTTTCTGCATCAGCACAACAATCTACATCTGGCATGTGCTGTGTGAAGCACAGTGCAGCAAAACTGCTTCTGTTCACTGCTTCTCTACTATGGAAAATATAAAAGGTATGCAAAGGTATGCAAGTGACCCCTGCACCTGTGCTCTGTTCCACTTCGTGTTCAGTGCTGAATTTCAGCAGCAGAAATCAGAAATGTGCTTTGTGCACATGCACTACACTGGTACATATCTATCCACTTGAAAAGGTACAGCATGACCTTCAAAACAGATAGGAAAATCATGATATAAGAAGGATATTTTAAATCTGGATGTAACACTGATTCTCAATTTCAAATACTTCAAGAGAATAAATAATAGTTCTGAACTACAGAAGACAGAAATATGGAAAAAATACATTCTGTATGTCCTGTGAAATGGTTGCTAACTTTCTAAAATGGGTGTTATCCAATAATTATAATTTATTGACATAAGTAAGCATAATGTATAAATTAAATTGTTTTTTCCTCTCTTATATGTCTTTATTTCTCTCATAATACAGTTTTTTCATTTGTTCCAGCAGCTAACATTGCAACGTAAAAATGGTTGGATTTGGTTTGGCTGTTTTGTTTTTTTTTTAAAAATAGTTTACTTAGACTTGTCTATTTTCTATGAAGATAAATTAATGTGAAAAAGAAAGAGATAAGATAAAATAGAAGCCTTGTCTTTATACATTCATTTACAAAGGTGAGATACCTAAATGGGAGAAAGACATTTTTAATTATTTCCTGTTATTATGATGGGCAAGTTTTTGCCCTGCTATCAGAAAGTGACTGCACAGAGACACTATGACTTATTCTTTTTTAAATGGAAGACTCTTGAACTCTGGACTGTGAGCTGCAGCATAAAATCTATTCTAAGAAGGGCAACTGTTCTGATCCCAGTAAATATAGCTTTAAGAAAGGGTTGAAAGCCCAGATGAATCAGGAGATTAGTAATAGACTGTAGAGCCTTTTCACTGCTAAGTCATTAGTTCAAGTGCAGCCATGACTGGCAGGGTTTGAATCACAGCTCTTTGATGGCAGTTAGAAAGAGTGTATGAAGAAAATTCTGTGTCTTTGTTCCTGTTTTGTTTTAGAGGGCATCTCTGTCACAAAATCCTCATTATTAAACATTCAACAGAAGCCTAGTCAACTAAATGGTTGCTCTGTTTCAAGCCCTGGCTGTATGTTGGGAAACAAGCTTTTTTACATTACTATGAGATTTTTTCACAATGAATCCCCATGTCAAAGGAAGTAGCATCTGCATGCAGAGTAGACAAATGTCAGCAAATCTTTCTGCTCTGGTTTACTGACTGTAAAATGCAGAAAATGTTTTTATTGTCTCCATTATTTGACTTCCCTGTTCATTTACAACCTAAACTCATCAAGGAAAAAATATGCTTTTCTTGATGCTATACATAGATCAGAGCAGAAAATGTTAACCTATGAATAGTATTTATGGCAGTGGGATTCTTAGTTGTCACAGTTGCATTTCCCTGAAATGCAAGAATTAATGCTGAAAGAGGAACACAGACTAGATTTGAAATCTAATTATGTAAGTCTCTTTCTTAGTAAACATGTGAAACGCTTCTTGTCTAGCTTCTTTGTATATAAAAATTTGTGTCCTCTTTTTACTTTAATGTTCAGATAAAAGGAAAGTGTTCTGTTTGTTGAGCTCTCTTATTTCTTTTAGCTCTATTGTGTCAGTGCGTATTTTACTAAACGTGTATCTCTGACTGCCACTAATACTTACCTAGCACAGACTAAGTGTCAATTTTTCAAATTTGTCCCTGTCTGGAGAGCTTTCTATTTCTTGAATAAATGGAATAAATCAAGTATAGTATATCTCATAGTTTTCTTGAGTACAAATTGTTAAAATATATGTACATTAGGAGAAGACAAAACCCACAAGCTTTAAAAACCCTTCTAATGTTACCTGTGAAAGCAGCAGCAGAAAAACAAACAAACAAACAAACAAGAAAGCAAACAAAATTAACCAGGAAGAGGTGTGGCACATTATCTTGATAATGAATATTATCTTTATGTAAAACTGTGGGCTGGATATATGTCACTGTGGTAGGTAAGAGTAACTGTCACCCTTCATTGAAGACAGCTGTAACAAGCCACTGTGAATTGCTCTAGAAAAAAAGAGTAGCCATCACTGAAAGAACATACTTTTCTGCAATAAAAATATATTTGGGCAATATGACTTTGCTGGAGTATGTTTTGGCTTGTTGGGTCTTTTCATTTGATTTTGGGTTTCTTTTAGGTGGGACAATTTGCTTTTTTTCTTTTTTTTTTTTTTTTTTTTCCGTAGAGACATGTATGTCTGCATGTAAGAAAGAGAAAGGAAGCACAAAAGCATCACTGAAAAAATTAAAGAAGAAACAGAAATTAAAGAACCTCCTGATCAGGCACTGAGAATATGACTCTGAGAAGAGTTTAGAGCCAGGGAGCTTTCTGGAAAAGTATTTGACAGACAGGGAGCTTTAAAGAAGTAAACTTACTTTTCATTTGATTTGTTAACATTTAGGCAATTGAATCTTTGGATTATGTCCCTTATTCTTTTAACAATTATTATTTATGAAATGGAAAAATTATGGAGGAAAGCTTTTAGTTTATCTGGTTATAATTTTCAAGGAAAATTTTGCCTCCTAATATTCGAAACAGGCCCTGCTTCATTGCTGTTGTGGATGTGATACTGGAGCACAGGCTCAGGAAGGCAAAGGAAAACCTTTACAGGAATTTTAGGTCTAAAAATGTTCTTCATAAATATGTGGTTACTGAATTATTGAATTATGCTGTGCTGAAGGACCTATGAGGTAAATTCAAGTATTCTCTGGGTTAAGGCTTTCTTTTCTTCTTCATAATCACATCACACACAAAAAAGATAGATCAAACTATTTTTTTAGTTTGTCACATATAGTGAAATGAAACATAAGTTTCTTTACACTCTTCTTATTTCAGTCACATATTTTTCAAATTATTTAAAGAGAAGGGGAGTTGGACTTGATACAAGCCACCTTAATAACAGAGGAAAAGCTGCACTGACACTGTCATCTTTTAAAATAAAAACAAAAAATTAAAATTAAAAAAAAATTGGCTAAGAAGCCAACTTTTTTTAATTTGAGCAGAATAACAGTGAATGACTACATAGTTGAGCTCAGCAGATCATCACTCTCACTGGACATACTCTGTATCCCTTGGGAACATTTTGTATTAAAAAAATAATTCTGAACATTCTCTACGACAGCTGCTCACACCCAGTTAAAAGGATACAACAGGATATAATTTCCAAATTAGGACAGTTAACCATAAGCAAGTTTAGCCAAAGGGAATGAATGATTCATGGAGATTGAAGGCTGCCAAAGACTGAGACAGAAGTTGGGAGAGCTAAAAATGCATCATAGAAAGAATAGATAGAAGAAACTATTATGAAAGGGTAGAATTGAGTTCAAGATATGATTTAGGAAAGACCCGTGAGACAAGGACATCTGTAATTTCTCAGCAATTTCTTTATCATACTTCTGAAAATTTATGTGGATCTCAGAATTTGCTGACACTTTGCTACTCGCCAGAATAAAAATAACAATTCAGAGCTTCTGCACAGCTCTTGTTGTATGAGCCTAGCACAAAAAGCCCCCGACTGTCTAGGTGACCTCAGAAATAAGTTGACTCAGATCAACCAAACCTTCTTCTACACCCTCCCTTACACAGGCCAGTGACATCCAGGTACTACATTTGCAATATTAATAGGTCAGTATCCTAAATTAAAAGGCCAGAAGTGATGGAAAGCAGGATAAAGAACAGAAATCTAGAAAAAAAAAACATAAAAAAAGCACAAAGAACATATGCAACTATATGAAATTGTAAACATATACATTAAGGTGAAATTAGTGCTGCTAAAAGTAAATTTTTTAATTGTTTGCTGTTTCTAGCAAGGAACTATATTGCATGTATTCAACACAGTTTGGTAGGCATTAATTCAGTTTACCATCAGGTAAGTTCTGGTTATAAATGGCATAGAACTACTAATGAGATAGCTAAATGTGAATGTGAATACAGAAATTCTTTTCTAATTTGCTGTTACTATAATTTAATTTTAATAGTTTTGAAAAAATATACAAAATTAGGAGGAACCCTCCCTTGAGGGTGGAGAGTTGTGGATAGACTAGAGAGCTGGGCAGTCACCAACTGCATGACTTGCAGAAGAGCCAGTGCCAGATTCTCCACCTGGGACAGGGTAGTCCTGGTTATATGTAAAAATTAGGGAATGAGAACCTGGGGAGCAGCCCTGCAGAAAGAAATGTCTCCTTTCTCTGGTGACTGGCAGTACGGCATGAGAAAATGGAATGAAGTGTCTGGATGATGCTGCTGGTCATATGATTTAGTTTCAGGTAGTCCTACAAGGAGCAGGAGTTGAACTTAATGATCCTTATGGCTCCCTTCCAAACTGAGATACTCTGTGACTCTATGATTTTACATTGGGTGGACTCAACAGTCCCATTGCTTATTCTTTACTTATTTTGTTAATTTTGTGGTAGTATGTGGATAGAACTTTATTCCAAACCTGAAAAAGAGCCCATTATCTTGATAATAGACTGGCAGGAATATGTTCAGTGATAAAGCTTTAAGTTACTGTATTTACCTCAAGACTGCAGGGTTCCTCCAGGCAACAGTGAATAAGCAGTGCAGAATAAAATTCAGATGACATAAACAGAACCCTATGTGCACCAGGAAAAACTGTTCTCTCCTGTCCTATTTCTGTCAAGCATTGCAGAGCTAATGGGAAGTTACTCACTTGATCTATTTGCTTTTCCCAGTGATTGATTAAAATTCCCCAGCTTTTGTAGAGGCATAAACCATTTCATCAGTCCAGCCAGGCACCTTATGTAATTTAAGTTTGATATTTTTGAGAGTGTGTTTACCATGATCTAAATCACCAGAATAATTCTAAGTGCTCAGCCCTGTAATGTTATCCACAACAGGCACACATATCCCTTGCATCATTTTTTTTCCCCAACAAATATACATTCTGCAGGTGAGTTAAACAGGATCATTTGATAGGGTACATTAGTAACAATGTGGCCTCATTTGCTCTTGTATATGTTGATTTTGCTCAGAATTCAATGACAGATATACTAGATTTACACAATTTTAAGCGAGAAGCATTTAACCCTCCTGTAGCTCCAGACCAGAGTGCCACACAAAGTATGCTAATTGAAAACTACTGCAGTTATAAATATTTTGCAAAATGTCTGTGTAATATTTATGATATTCCCTGCTCCCATGCATTCCTAGTAATCTACTAGGAATCCTAGTAAAACTACTTTTACAGAACCAGATAGTAAATCCTTTATTTCCATTAGTAGGCACTCAGTCATGAATTCAGGAGTATTCCTGTGATTAACAACTCACCAATGGAATGGAGAGATCAATATTCTCAGCCCTTCCTCAAAATACATGTAATAGAGACAGTTAAAATTTCTATAATGAAGAAGATGCTATCAGCAAGATCCTTTTTGGATGTCTCAGTGCTTTGAAATAACCCATATAGGAAAGGAAAAAAAAAAAAAGAAACAAGGAGTACGATTAATTTCTTTTTGTTCAGGGGTGCTTGGACTTAAACATGAGGGAAGAAAGCAGTATGCAGAGGTAAAACTGTATTTACAGGAGAGAGAAAATCCTTGAGGCAGAAGGACCATCTTTTTTGCTACAGTAACTGAAGTCTGTGCTCTTAGCCTTTGAACATATGTGCATCCTTATTTTCATATAACCAAATAAAAAAATGCTGCATGTAAGTGAAGAAATATTATTTTGCTGTGACACTGACTGCTTATTGCTATGGTAAGTGGCAATCCTGTCTTTCTTTCAGTTCACACTCTTGAGTAGTTCACTGTTTCATCACACTGCTTGCTGTATTTCAAAGGCATATTGTCAACATCAATCCAGCTTCTATTTAAAAAGAAATGGGCGGGGAAGGGGTTAGGGAGAAAATACACAGGAAGAAGCATCTGAGTATGCAGGTTTTCTCTCTTTCTCTTTGTCTGACTTGTCTGTTTAGGCTGCTTTTTTTCTATCTAGGGCAGTGACTGTGTATTCCTCATGCTTTTGTATTCGTAGCACAATTTAATTTCCATCTTGGCTGGAGATTGTAGCACAAATTAAAAATAAAATACTATCTCATTATATGAAAATGACAAGTTTTTCATTTGGCAGTGTTCTTTTGCTTCCTTGTTGTAATTGCTTCTAATGGTGACCAGTAAAGGGCATCCTAATAATGTTTTTTAGCGAATGAAATAAGACACTGGCAACTAGAGGAAGTATTTTTGTCTTCACTTGTAAGATCTTTCCATTTGATATTTAAAATAAAATTTTTTTTTCAGCATTCCTAGTTCATTATTTATTTAAGGAGATTTTTTGTTGTCTACACATATTTTCTTTTTTAACTTCTGAAAAATGATATGTGCATGCATCACAGATATAAGCTAGGAACACATGTTACTTTTCATAGGTTTAAAGCAACATTAATTATTTTAAGCTCAGCTATAAAATCAGGAAAGATTGCAGATACCTTAATGGTCACTTGATAATAATAAATATATGTGTATTCATAAATGACAGATTTGTGTTAACTCATGGGATGACAAGCTTTGCAGAACTTTAAGCAATTACCATTATAATTATTTAACTTGGTTTCTTTCCTAAAAGTCTCCAGATAGCCATACAAATAATCTAAAAGGATTTTTTTACTTCAGGGAGAGGAAGAATTGGATAAAAATTATGTTAGTAAAAAGCTGCTTTGTCTTGTGTTTTCTTTTGTTTACAAGCCAAAAGAGGAGTACATTTGTAACTTATCACTGGGAGTAATTAGCTAATGTTAAAATATTGATTTTACATTAAGCAAGATAAGCGTTAAAATATTGACAAAGGAATGTATTTATTATTAAGACTGTCAGTTTCTGAGATGAAAAGATACTGTATTCTAGACAATCTTCTCTGTAATTTCAATATGTAAATTTGTTACGATATTACAACATGCAGAACTGCTTAGTCAGGCATGGAGAACTTTCAGCATGCTGGTGCTAAATAAAGGTCCAGGTTAAAAAGCTTGTTTGGATTAAATAAACTTAGGGCCCAAGTTAATGTATGAATCACTTCAAATCATGCTTTCTCATTTTATACAGAAAATCAATCATGTGAAAAGCATGTAGGAATTTTCATGAGGCTCTACATAACCTTGCACCAGACCTTACAAACTTGCTGTCACTGTGATGATCACAATTAGAGCTCTTTTTTCTTTGCTTCTTCCTAGTTCTCTATGGAGATGCAGAAAACAGATGCTGCTGATCTAATTAAGTAGGTTAACGAAGTTCACAGCTTTAAGGTAATTTTTGTTCTTATGACAAAATGGAACTATAGCCTGTAAGTGTAATGAGGAAGAAAGGCATTCACCCTGTAATATTTTGGCATTTGCTTTTCCATGGGAGCGCCCATGGAAAATGACAAATATTTTTGTAAGCAGGATTAATTTTACTGGTCTCCTTGAAATACATATTATTTGTATCTCAATTATTATTTTAGAAAAGACTAGGCTTTACAATATGAGTAACAAAGAATCAGCCTTAGCAAAGGAGTAGGATCCCCATTTCTGTGTGACACTGCTGCTGGTACTGCTTCTCAATAGAAGGTCAATAGAATAGGTGTCAACTCAGAAAGAAGGTAAAATTATACTTAGAAATTTAAGGGCAATGAGTACTTTCAAGTGAAGGTGGGACCCTGGATAGGCACAGATTTTCAGTACATTTGCTTGGAACTTTTCCTAAAAATAGGCACTCCAGAAGCACAGAATTGGCTTTCAAACCTTGAAGACACATGTTTTTAGGATAAATTTTTTAAAAAGGATATCTTTCAAATGAAAAAGATAAGATTTATTGTGTCACAGATATTAGCATAAAAAGGACATGATAAAATTTTGCCTTTGCAGAATTTTTCTGAGCTTGGTCTACTATGCTTTCAAGTTCAACAGCTCCTAGTATCTTCATGAGCTGAAGCAAAGTCCTCAAGAAAATATCCTTCTTCTGTCACCGTGGGTGCATAGTGGGTTTTATATTCTTTATTCATACCCGAAGCTCCCCGCCACTTTCTCTTCCTTCATCTCTGCTTGCCTACCTCAAAAGATGGGGTCTTGGTTTCCTGGAAGAAATTTCCACCTAAGTGAGTGAACATCAGTTAATCTTAGGACAAAAGGTTCTCCCGTTTACAAACATACCATGTACTCTGCAGATAGTAAAATGCAAGCAAATCTCATATGCACTTCCGGTTGCAGAAGTTGCAAGAATTCAGTTGGTGTCTTCGTAAAAATGCTAGCACCTTGGCAAGACCCCTGTTTTCTTATCTGCTCAGCAAACACAGGCACTACTGGCGGGAGACTTGAAGACAGTAAAGCATTTTTTTGTGTGTCCTATCCCTGTGCTCTTTCCACTGAGTCTGATGGAAGGCACCAGTTACAGAGAGGCCTGCGAAGGTTCACCTTTGGTTGAACCGAGGTATGTTTCTTGTAGGTTTCTGAGGAACTTGCAAGTCAGCACAAGAGTTTAAAGGTTTTTATAAAATCACTTACATAAATGAAATAATTGTCAAAAAATTGTTCCATTAGCAAGTAGCAGCAGAGGAGCTTCAGTAGAAATTTCAGTTGGTACTCATCATGCCAAGCAAGCATAATCATGGACCTCTTCAGGTTCCTTTAAATTCTGCCCCCTCAAAAATATTCAGCAGCATTGTACCTTAGATGCAATGCTTCTAGGTGAGAAAGCACAAACACTTTTTCCACGCAGTTCAGCTCATGCCATCTGTCTCCCTTGAAAAGGCATCTTCTGACAAAGAGGACGGCTTTTAGACCACAGGGAGTGTAGAGAATATGATTGCCCTAGATCTTTTTTAAAATGAGGTTGGGCCTGTTTGAACCCACACCCACATCCTCTTTACAGAACCAGGTAAAAATATATTGTCATTCTTTAAAGAAAAATAATAAAAAAAAAAATTAGTTCTCTTGCTTCAGCGTGTCCCATGGATTTTATCCCTAAAATGGGGCAAGAAAAAAGAAAGAAGAAAAAAATGCTTCTATACAAAGCCAGAGATACTGTGACCTGAGAACATACACTTTTATAAAGAATACCATATTTCCTGCTCATTCTCTGTCTCCTCCATTTCACCTCTGTGGTGCATTGTGTTCAAACGCAGCTATTCTGAAGCAAAAATAACCATTAAAGACTTATCATTCTGGGAGAGACTCTGAATACTTCACAAAGCATTTTTCAAAAATGAACTTATTTTATCCTTGTGAAATAAAACAGTATGGATGAAGAGCTGTAAGACTGAAGTCAGTGAAAAAGCTGATTATAACAAAAGAATCTAATTTTTAATCTTAGATTCTTCTAGTGTTATATTAGCTCTTCTTCCCGCTCTGTATTGTACCAAGCCCTCACATCCTCTAATCATGGGCTGAAAAAATATTTAACAAGTATTAAACTAACTAATAAACTAAACTAAATATTTTCTGGGTAATATTTAAATACCTGTCTTTATAGAAGCAACAAATAGATCTGAAATAAAAAAAACCAACAACTTGCAAAATTAAAAAAAAAAGCAGATGTGTGTGCAAACACACACACACACACACACAAACACACACACACACACATTTAGCAAATATGAATAGTCTCTAAAGGTATAATTAGAGGAGAAGGAAACAGGAATTTTATACTAGGGAAGAAATAGGCCAATTCAGCTGAGGTTCCATACTGCACTGACAGCTGGCTGAGTCTTTATATATGTTAGATGTATAAGTACTAGTGATTTATTGGTTTGTTTTTCTCTAGAATCCTTTGTATGACAGTGCAGGAGAAGAAACTTAATAATGACCTCTAAATTGGATTTTTTGCTCCTTTATTTCTTTTCTTTGTTTGCTTTTTTGCTGTTTTTTGTGAGATAAGGTAGACATTTTTATGATATTCCATTTTTGAAATTAGTGTAGTCCTAAATTCACTTATTCTCCATCATGAGTAAAAGGAAGTCTTGTTAGTTCTCTTCAAATACAGTGAAAACATGACTATCAAGAAGAAGAGTATACTGGAAAATTGACATTATCTGATGATTTATGTCAGGTCAGAAAATGACAATAAAAAGAGTCTGCAAATTTAATCTTTTTATTTCACAAATAACTATGTACTACAAAAAATATAAGAAAATATTAAATATCGGTTAGGTAATTGAATTTAATTGTACCTACACTTTCAGATAAGTGCTTTTCAATATACTGTCATAATACTTTCTCTCATACAATAGTTGTGATCTGCATCTCTTCATTGCAGTATCTCTTCTGTAGCTATACGTTTCCAATGTTGTGCTGCTGTTGTTTACTGTTGTACTGTTGCTCATTTACAGTGTGATCAGATTTGTATAAAAATTTTGTGTTTGCCATTGCACCTTTTTTAAAATTAACTGATAAATCAATCTGCACATATTCAAGGACCTTTGCTATAGCTTTGGTGAAAGTGATGATCTATTTTCAGCTATGTTTTCAAGGTCACCCGCTATTCAGCTTAATCTAACACCTTTATTTTGTCTATTTTCTCTGAAGAACCATATTGCCTGAAAACAAAATCTTGTGTGAGGTGAAGTCTGCCAGATTCCAGCTAGATTCCACTCCCCATGGAAGTGTCTGCAGAGGTGAGGCAGGCGTTCCACTCTAATTCAGGCTTAAGCAGTCTGTATTAGAAAGACAGCCCGATGAGGTTGCAGTGAGTCAGAAAACCCCCAAGAAAGACAAGAAGGGCTTTCACTATGATCTTATGAATAGAACACAGGTAGTAATGATAGAACTTTAGAGTTCTGCTCACAGGCCACAAAACTACAACTTTCCTCCGAGGCAGGGGCTGTTATAAACTCCACAAACCTTCCAGAGTGCAAACCAAAAATCTCTCCTGTCTTTCCCCATCTCCATGTCAGGTACAAATTTTTTCTAGAGAAATGAGGCTGTGCCACTCACTCTGACTCACTAATTATATTTTTTGCATAGGCTTGAAAGGAAGTTCTGCACTTGCTTCAGGTGGGACTAAATAGGGACTAAATACCACTTTTCTTCTCTTTGTACCCCACCATTTCAAAGTCATAAAATTAAATTTATTAATCTAATCATACCATTTCTGGGCCTTTACTTGTTGTTGTTTACTATACTATTAGTTCTTCATTATTTCTACCATTTACAAGTTCCATCTTGAATCAGCTTTTCTGGGTTTGGCCCAAAAGAAGGTTAAGAAATAAATAAAAAACATCCTCATGATCTCATCTGCTATAACAGTTTTCTGCCATTTCACTCAGCTTCCCACACAGAGCTCAGTACTGCCCTAAATGTACTAAGTTGTTCCTGGGCTAGTACCTTCTCTTCTCACAGTTAAATAGCCCATATAGCTGATTCTGTTCTTGTTCTATTTTCTCTTTGATGTTCTCAGTCAGGCTGACTATGACCTTCTGGAATTTTTAAAATTATATATTGCATAAATTATTTTTTCTCTGGGATTTTCAATATTTTTTCTCTAACACAAATTTTTCTCTCCATTTCCATTTTTTACAAGAAACACTATTTTCCTCTTCTTGCAATGACTGGTTATCATTGCAGTATGTAATCACCAAATACTTAGGGAAAGACACTTTTTACCTTTATTATTCACTATGAATTTTGAACATAATTTTCACTCCTTAAAAGCCATTGTATGGATTGAAACACAGAAATACTGAAGAATATGTTTCCTTGTGGACTCATCATTCATTATATAGGTTGATTGACTGTGGGTCAGTAGGCTATATTAGATTCTTCCTAGAAAGGATTCTGACATAAGACCTTTTTGGTAGGTAATTGATTTAAGTATCAAACACCGAATTTTTATGAACAATTACAGTGGTGACACCCATTATTTTTCAGGCTGTAACAACATGGTGTGCAATTTTCTATGCCATATCATACTCACCCACAGTAACTGAAAGTGACAACTTGTCTTGCCTCAAAGAGATTGTTTTGTATCCCAACGAGGTGAAAAATAACGGCCAAAAATCAGGTAACACACCACAAATGGATTGTATGTTCTCAATTAGGTAGACTAAAGAGAGGAGTAGTACATCCTTATTAACTGTAGCAATTGTATTAGTTGAAGAATGTTTGCATTTAGATAAGAATAATGCTTATAATACATGATGATAAAAGAATGGAGTGCATTCTTCTCTAAATAAAATGTAAAAGTTTTAGTCCTCTCAATTATATGGGAAATGATGATTTCCAGAAGAAAAAAAATTGAAGTAACATAAAGAAATAAATTATGCAATACACAGCATAAATTATGAGGAATGACACAAAACATAAGGAACAACCTGAAAACAAAATGCTAAAACATTAATTTTTGTAACACGTCAGCATGTACAAGAATAAGGTGAAAGACACCTTATTTGTCCTGTGTTATGCAAATAAAATCTGATATTTTGAATCATATCTCAGCTTTAAGCACCCGAAGTCCATTACAAGAGTACACAGAAGATTGCTTAATTTGTTACTAAAGCAAAGCACTTTCTAGCAAGAAGAGTGAGAAGAACTGCTTTTTTGAAAAAAACCTGAAAACCTTTATTGCACTTTATCGTGTAGGCAAAGTGCATTCTTCTGACAATGAGGAAAATTCAGTAAAGCTGACTTTAGACTATTCAGTGATTTATAAAATTTTACAGACCCTTTTGGCTTCAAACGTCTTGGCTTCTATTTATAAAACAAGTTTATTTGCACTCCTACTGATACATAGGAATTTTAAGTGCCTTAGCACAATCAGAAAATAATACTGCGCCTACCTCCAGGTTTATTTGATAATATTCAATATGCAGACTTCCAGCTTGTACTGTCAAGTACACTTTGGTGAGGGGCAACTTCTCCAGTTCCAGGACAGGGGGACAACCCCTGCCCCGGTCCTGCTGCCCACATTATTTCTGATACCAGCCAGGATGCCATTGGCCTTCTTGGCCACCAGGCCACACACTGGCTCATGTTCAGCCATTGTTGACCAGCATCCCCAGGTCCTTTTCCATTGGATGCTTTCCAGGCTTCCCTGAGTGCTGCATGAGGTTGTTGTAAACAAAGTGCAGGACCCAGCACTTGCTGAACCTCATGCCACTGTTCTTGACCCATTAATCTGGCCTGTCTGCATTTCTCCGTAAAACCACTAGGTGTTTAGTCAAACGCTTTGACTAATGAACCTAATGAACAAATCTGGTCTTGCTAATAGAAAAATTCAAAAACTGCTAATAGAAAAATTCATGGCACCTGTGTATGAAGATTGAAGGCAGGTGCCAAACTTTTTTCAGTGGTGCCCAGAGACAGGATGAAAAGCAACAGCCATAAATTAAAACATAAGAATGTTCACCTCAATATGAGGAAGAACTTTTTTCTATTGGGGGCAGAGAGCACTGAAACCAGCTGCACAGGGAGGCTGTGGTTTCTCCCATTCTGGACATATTTAAAACCTGAACGCAATCTTGTGTCACCTGCTGTAGGTGACCTTGCCCTGGCAGGAGGGTTGGGCTGGATCTCCAGAGGTCTCTTCCAACCCTAACTTTTCAGTAATTCTGTGGCTCTGTGACGATGACAACTTCCACACCTAGCACTCTGTTATGACTTTCCAGAAGTATCTCTTTGGGCAATTCAAAGCAAGGAAACTCTGCTTAATGACTGCTTATTGAGTTTGGAAGGTCTGAGATATTTGTGAAGTATTTCTTGTAATCTAGTTAATTTACATTGCTAGAGTACTCAGAGGAATGTAATCCCATTCTCCATGTTGCAGTACACTGCATTCTAGGATATTAATTTTCTAAGACTTGCCAGAGATCGAGGTGAAAATGCATTGGGTGACTGTGCATGTGTGTGTCTGTGTCACCTCTCAGGTATACAGAACTTAGGCAAAAGGCTCAATAACACTAATATAAAGAAAATTTAGATATGTGGAACATAAAATTTTCAGGGCAGCAAACACCGAGTGATACACCTCAAAAGCAAATACATTATTTTTTGTGAATACCTTATTTTTTGTGGATCTGGAAACTCACTCTTCCAAAAACCAACCCCCAAGAAATTCCTCCAAACTGATTTTTTTTTACATGATCAGATGACTATCATCTCATCAAATGACTGCTTTTCTATAGGGTTTTTGTTTTATATTGAAGAAAGCTAGAACAAGCTTTTAAACAAAGTTTATCAAGGGCTATGAATCTAGCTGACAGCTGAGGAGCATACAGAAGCATAAAGCAAGTACTTAGACACCACAGAGGATATGTAGGTTAGTGATATTTCTGTTGTAGAAGAAATATATGTGTCCTATAAAATATTCCTTAAGAGTTCTAACATTAAAGAGAGGGCAGCCAAAAAATACCATCAAATAAGTATTAGGGAATTGGTGGTCCTCATGTAACATGGATTATTAGCTTCTGGAAACAAACTGCAAGGAAAAAGCATTTCTGGTTTATTTTTTTCAAAATTCATGTGCTCCAGTTGACAGGCAGGAAATAAAGAGGTCATTGTAATAATGCAGTAGTGTTTTGCCATTCTGCAGTTCTGGAGGCACAAGCTTTATTAAGAATCTATAGTGTTCTATTCTATGGGCTGAAAGCAAGGAGACAAATGGTTGGGGCTTCAGCTTGTTTAGGATTTCATTTGTTTGTTTTTTGGTTTGTTTTTTGTTTTGTTTTGATCTTCATTTAAGACATTACAGACTTCTGGTCTCCTTTTTTTTTTTTTATCTTACCCCAGACGAAGGAAAAGAAAGGAAGAAAACAACCCACAAATCTGAGAACAAGGTATTACAGAAAAACTTACTTTCAGGTGAGAAAAAAGACACCTTTTCCTTTTTTGAGGCACTAGCTATTCAGAGTTGCTTTTAGCCAAGCAAAGGGCATCTTAAACATGAAACAAGCTACAGAAGGATGTGGTAATATTGTCAGATCCTGAGAAGCAAATCCTACAATTATGCAGATTACAAATGAAATATAGTACATAGCCTTGTCTCCTCCATTTGTGGCGAGTAGCCCAGGAAGATTGGAATATAATAAAACAAAGTAGTATGAAATAGAAAAAATATTTATTTAACTTGAAAGGTTCAGAGAAAGAAGATAATAATGCTAATAAATTTTCTAATTGTGAAGCTTTTCTTAGTTTTCTTAGAGGGTAATCTTGCAGTCACCATCTCAGAGAAAAGTCAATGGAAGAGCAGCAAAACATTAGCAACCTCTCTGCTCTCCATTCCCCTTTATACTAGTGTGTTATTTGGAAGGAATCTGCCTTTTGACAGCTCAAAACACACTCAAGTATTTTCCATATATTTTTCTCATCTTCTGACATATTGGCATTACTTTCAGGGTTACTAACAAATGAAAAGTTAACTTGATATGCCTATCATTTGTTTCTTATTTATACTGTGATCCATTTGCTCTTTCGGGAAATGCTGAGGAGCTTTAGAAGGGTATAAAATTGCAAAAACAAAGTAATTTTTCTTTCCAATTACTGTGTAAGTTTTCCACATATGGTTCACTGCCTGTTTTTTTCAGGTTCTGCTTAAACTTGAAGGACAGCAGAAAAGACCAGAATTTGCTATTCACTATTGCATACTTTAAACTTTCCAAGAGGTCATCTCACACTGCACCGCATTGGGAACTTTGATATGGTATACTGCTTCTGAACCTCAGCTAATCCATCACCTGGTGGCAGGCTGCACACAGTTAGCATTAAAAGAGAACTTCATCTGTCAGATTCAGATAAGAATCCATACCTATTTGTTCATTTTGTGAAACTTTAAAAACAGGTATAAACAACTACTACAAGACATCACTGTAAAGACCGATGTTATTTGTCAGTGTACTACAGGGGATACCAATTCAGACTGACCACATCATTAGGTGTTATTGAACTGTTCCAGCCTTAAACAGTGCTACATCAAAATATGGTCTCAGCTGCTACACGAAGTGTAGCCATGCCTCTTTTCCCTCTACCTACAACATCTTAATTCTGTGCTAATGCTACAGGGAGGCCTATAGAATTAATGATGCCAGGTAGCTTGACCATTGCTGTCAAGATTCATTACAGTTCTGAATATGAAGAATGAGGATCCCTTTTCATTAAAGACAATTAAATACTTCAATACATGATAGGAAAGCATTATTCATCACACTAATGAAGTGTGTGATAAATTGTTAGCTTAGACAGTTCAAGAGAACTCAAAAGCTGAGATGTGATATCATACTTAGAGAAATCAAATATCTTCTGCAATGGTAACAGCTCCTAACTTTAGTGACCAGAAAGCATATTCACTGAAAATAGTGAGCTTAGCAGTCTCGATATATTCCTCAGAAGTTCCCCAAACTGCTGAAAATGTAGTGTAAATGGGTTTTGATAGGAAATTCAATCTCGTTGGAGGTAAAACTCAAAAGAACTCAGCATCAAATTCGCATTATCCCTGATTCATTCCTAAAATCCAAATATGATTTGTTTTCTAAATCCTTGATCTTCATCCTGCCTGCGATATTGAAACAAAATAGAAAGAAAATGCTCTATATCAGACTAGGAATCTGTATTTGGCAGGAATCTGCATTCTGAAAGTTCAAAGCACTCATCTCAATTCTTTTCCATCTCTTTTTCTCATTTTCTGACATATTGGCATTGCTTTCAGGGTTTCCTACAGTGAAGCATTAACTTGATATACCTATAATCTCTTTCTTTTTTATACTGTGATCCATTTAGTCTGAAAAAATGCTCTGTATCAGAGCTTTTCATGCCTTCCTTAGATATGCAGAAGATTATGTAAATTTATTTCTTCCTATTATATTTCATACAATATTATGCATGAAATATCAAATAATTGTGAACGTATATTTGAGAAATGTTTCATACAAGACTGATCATTGTTCTCTTATTTTCTAGAAAACATCTGATCCATTAAATATTCAAGTAATCCCAACTTTTTTTATACCTGTTCTAAATATGAGGTTTAAAATATCATGAAATTTAAATTTTAACTATCTTCTTAACTAGAGTATTCTATACTTTTGATCCGTGGGCCAGGACTGATTAGTGCTAAAGGACTTCCTGTAGCTCAAAGTTTTCCATGTCATTCTTCAATATAGCTACATTTGCTGTGTGAACTAAAGGAAGAGTGTTTCTGAACACAATTTTAGGCACTGGATTACTGATCAGTACAGGCTGTATTTGGGCAAGATATTTGTTTTACCTATTTTTGACTGTAGGAGGCCTACTATTTTGAATTATGTAAAGACTGTCAGAATCCAAACCCATCATGTGAACTGATATTAGTGTGGAGGAACAGGGTCTTAGATTCTGCTGTTTACAAATTAATCTGGTTTTGGTAGAAGAAGAAATTTTATAGGCAAGTTTTTAGGTAAAAACTGATTCCCCATTAAGAGCATTCTGAAAAAGATAAAACACAATTTTATTTTTGTTAAAGTTCTACAGACTGTAAGGTCTGAAGAGTGCATATAAATCAAAGCATTATTTTGCATATTTGAGGAGTCTGCCTAATACCATTTACATACTTTGCTCTTTTTTCTTTCTTTCTTTTTTTTTTTTTAATTAAGGCATTCTTTTCATGCTTTTTCTGAGAACCTTACCACAGCAGAGTGTTTATTAAAATTATGAAATCCTTCATCTTCATGAAAATATAGTAATTTTTAAAATATAGTTTTAAAACATTTACTACCACAATTTGTGTGGGCTTTCCCTGCCTTATATGCTAGGAAACTTGAAAATTTCTTAGCTAATGAAGCTGTCTTAACATCTTTTTTAAGATGATGCTGGAATTGTAGATGCTAGGAGAAGGTCATTGAGAAGCATGTAATGTAAAATTATAAATAATTGTAAAAGTTATGAAGGGGAAGAAAAAAGCAATGCATTTGAAACTTCTAAGATCTACCATTCATGAAAATTGTAAAGAATATAGCAGAAATGGAGGAAAAATTGTCACAAAGCATAGTAAGTTTTGTAATTACATGCATATGCAAGAATATTTCCTTAGATGGGTGTACTGTATAGAGGAGGCACTCTGACAGAAGAAGGTACACAAAGAATAGTAGGATGGCCTTATTGCCTAAAAATACTAGCACTGCTGCATGTCAGACCATGACATGACAGAATATATATAGACTACTGATTTCCAGGTAATAATAGTGGAGGAAAATATTCAGGTCTGCTTTTTACTCCAAAGCAACACTTAGCTGAATGCTGCTTGCAAATGTTTTACAAGCATTAGGTATTACGCTGTAAGCATTGAATAATTCTTGGTACTACTCTTGTTTGGCAGCAGGGTCAACATTTTCTCTAGTAAATGATTGTGTTTGGGTATCTTTTATTACGTGTAGAAACTCAGAAGTCAGTGTGTACGTAGGATTAGTTTGAGCTTTTTTATTCTAGCAAAACCTTGTATCATTGAATCTAGCCTGAGAAAGCTTACAATTCCTCATGCAGGAACTTAGTGACATAACCTGCTGGTCAGGAATTTACAAGACATCTGAAGTTACGACTTCTTGATGACATAACGAGCTCTACCCCTACTTGTCTGTGTTTCTGCCTTCCAGCTTTGCACGTTTTCTGACTTTTCACCTTTTTGTACTATTTTTCTCTTTCATATTGGAGCTACTGTTTACTCAATGGTTCCAGTCCTTTGTTTCTTTTGCGATGTTTCATAGTTTACTTGTGCAGAGCACAATTTTTTCTTAAAGTAAACCTAAACCAAGATGCCACGGCTGTGATCTGCAAAACTAACTCTTAGGCCCTGTCACCTGAACACTTGTCTCTCAGGGAAATAAAAAGTGGGAAATCAATCAAGATGAGTTGACCCTGCAGATCTTCATCTCCAGCCCTCAGATTGTTCCTTTTGCTCTCACGCTGTAGTAATTAGCCAAACCACATTTCCGCCATGCTTAATCTGCTTCTTATACTATTTCCAGGTAAGAAATGACAAAGTAGTTCCACTGATTATTGAACTGCAAGGTAACACGACCTTGTTCTGGCTCATTGCACATGTGAAGCTTATGGCTTATGTCCAGTAGAAAAATCAGGTAATATATGTCACCAGTTTCACTACTACAGACACACTTCTCTTTTCTTTGCAGTTTTCTGCTTATGCCAAAGACATCTCAATATTAACATATTTAATTATATGTTTAGGTCCTTCTACTGCCAGCTCAGCTGGCCTTTACATGGCTTAGGATTTTTTTCATAAACAGTGATAACAAGAATTTCTGGCTTTCCTCCTTCTGATTTTAAATAATTCACATACATATTTTTTTACCCTCCCTTGAATTTCATGCTGGCAATATGCCTAGTAGTTCTAAAGAGTCTGTATACTGATGTTTATCACAGGACACCATTGAGATCACAAAACAGAACGGATTGAATTTCATCACCAATTAATTTCAGTAAAAAGAAGATAGTCACAAGCAGCACTTCAAGCAGAGGCACAGAGTATTTTCTGCTGCTAATTTCGATGTTAACACCTAGGGAAGCATATAGTTCTGCTTTTATAACCATTAATTATGTGCTGAAAATTTTCAGAGAATCTTATTTTTTTCCCAAATGCTTTCTTTGATTTGATTAAAGCATCATTTTGTAGCAAATGTACTAAAAATTTTTAAGGAGCATATTCTATTCCCCAACTGGCACCCCCATCCCCCTCCAAAAATCAAACCAACCAAACAAATAAAAAACCTCAAAAAAATCATGGGCTTAAAACACTGGGTTGTTCTGAAAACAAATGTGTTGATTTATTTTGTTCTTCTTTTTAGCATGAGATGTGTGGTGTGCTATTTCTAAATAAATGGTGCCATAAGACAAGCATATGTTGTTCTATATCATGCACTGCAGGTGCTGCAGTACAGGGTTGCATAATGTGCCACCTGAAAGTCAGAGAAGCAATTTTCTTTAAAATGCCAGATTGTGGAGGCCTAGCTCATGCTGATAAGCACCTACTGACGCAAGCAGTTCCATTAAAGCCCCTCCTTTCAAGTAAGTGTGAACTTACATCACTAAGTTTTATAGGCCATCTCTAAGCTTCCAGTGTATTTTGGCATTAAAAATCACATACTGACTCATATATTTTTAGATTCTCTATCCATATAAACGATGTAGAATATGGAAGGTGTTGGCAAGAATTTAGGATTTAAAATGTTTCCCATTACAATATTTATTAGATTAAATCTTGTAAGTGTGAAATCCAAAAGGCCTCTGCTGTAAGTGCAGTCTTATACTAACATGGAACCTCATTGATTTATAGGTCACATACTTTTTTAGGTAGATGACAGGACAGAGGACTTACATATATGTGCCATATATCAAGAAGAGCAGTCTTAAGCAGATGGTAACAGTATCTACTAGGGAAGGTAGGTAGGAAACTCATGGTGGTTTTCTGCCCCAGACATGTAATTCAAGTTTGTATTACAAAATACAATACTTCTCTATTTATAGAATGTGGAATTCTGCTATGCTGCCTGTGATAAACTGTTTTAATCTGTACTGAAATGATTTCTGTTTAGCTCTTCCCAAGCCCCTTGCTTTTAGAATCTGAATTCCTTGTGATAGAGACCATTGCAAATTTATTTGGCATAACATGAGTTTTCTGCCTATACAAAAAAAAGGCTATTCCAACAATACTGTTGTGGTACTTGGTTTTGCAAACCTCCTCACACCATCTATGTAGACAACTGTGGAGGAAACTAGACCTGATTTAGACAGAATTGGTAAGGTAGCCGTCAATTGCCTAGACTGAAAGCAGTTGTGGTGGTTTAACACCAGCTGCAAATTAAACACCCACTGCTCCCCTTCCCCTCCTTCTTCCAGTAAGAAAGGGAAAAGGCAGAGACAATGAGCTGTGATTACAATTTAATGAAAGAAAAAAAGCAGTGGAATTAGAAATTCACAGTAACAGCAGTTAACTAGTAACAAAAGTATACGAAGAGAGAAGGTGCTTTACCCACAGAAAAGGTGTTCACCACCTTTCCCTAGTTCCACATGGCTGCTGGGACAAAGACAAGATGGCAACCTTCCTGCGCTACCAGCTCCGTGTGGTTTCCCCAGACAAAGATTAGATGGAGGCTGTTCCTGCACTCTGTGCTGCATGGCTGCGAGGACAAAGGCAAGATGGGAGCAAAGGGGCTCCTGTGGCTAGCGGTTCCCATCCCTGAGCCCCAGACAAAGTAAAACAATGAAGGACAGACCCCCCAAAGCTACATTGTCCACATTATACCGCCCACTTTTCCCAACTGCTGTGCTCAGTTGTGGTTCTAAGTATATAGCTCAGCTCCTCCCTTTGCTCTTTGGTCTGCCCCTATTTCACTCCCCACAGCTGTTCCTGGTCTTCCACTTCTTTTCCCCCTCAAGTGCTTCAACTCCGCTGGCTGTGGGGCACACACATGAGGCTTGGACACACCACCAATGTTTTCTTATTCTTAAAGTGGGGCATGCACTCCAATTGGCTCAGGCTTGCCACTTCTTTTCTCAGAGCAGCATCTGAGCAGCAGATTCATTGCTTCTTTCCTTCAGCACCACATCATGAAAGCACAGCTTGAAGGAACAGGAAGGGGACCGGCAACTGCGGCAGAAGACTGGGTCTGCAAAGGCTGATCCTGACACCTTTTCACTCGAGAGAGGGAAGGAAAATGACTTCTTGGCGTCCACTTGCACTTTCTTCCTGAAACCATAACCCCCCATCATTAATGTGGGTGGTAAAAAACAACAACCGAGCCACACCCTGGTGCTAAGCTCCACCGCTTCCTGAAACCAGGGCTAAGGAACTACAGTTCTGGAAGCTGTTTCCAGACTAAGGGGAATGCACAATGTCAGCATGAAGGCACGATGATTGTAATCTGAAATGAGTCAAACAGATGCGGGTCCAGTTGCTAAAGCTGTTAGTAATGGAAACATTACAGAGGAAATAAAGAAAAAATCCTCTAGATTTTTCTCATTGTGTTTCTAATGAAAGACCATTCAGCATATGATTATCAAATCAAATTGTCCAAATGAAATGCAGACCAAATATCTTATGCATTGCCTTAAGTGACATAGTTTGACATAGTGACATTTCTTCTTGGATGATAATTGCAGGTTTGGTCTACACAGCTAGATTTTGACAACAGTTTACAAAGACACAATTTTTTCATTGTCACGTAAGGATTGAGTTACATGATACAGGGTAAGACCTTATGCACGTGCATACATACATATAGATATAAAACACATTACATCTGTGTAGTACGTGCACTGTATGTATATGTTTTATATATATATAAACATATATATAAACATATTTGAGATACATATATACACACACAAACAGACATATATTTTGCTGTTAGGAAACTTCCCTGTCCAGCCATTCAGGAACCACTCTGCCAGTCACTCTCACACCACCTGCACATTCACCCCACTCACAGGGTTAGATCAGGTTTTCCCTACTGGATCTACCTTAGGTTTCCCATAGCAGAGTCTCAGACATCTCATGATGAAAAAACTAAACAATAAAACAACAAAGTAGCAGCTTAAGCTGGGTGCCTCCAAGGAGACACTCCAAACAAAGGACCCCCTGGGATTTGTAGACTGTCATTCTAAGCACAGGGAAGTCTGGAGTCATTGGTTCCTGCTCTGTCTCTGGGGGGCCAGCCACAGGTCCCTGAGCCCTTTTTTTCTGCAAAGGATTTGCAGTTCATGGCCTCTTGCCCCAGACTCAGACTCCTGCTTGGGCTCCTGCCCCACAGAACTCACCCTGCAGTTCATACTGCAGCTTGTGCACTGAGCTACCTACACTAAAATATTCCTCAAGAGAACATAAGTATTTGTAAATGCATATACATAAATACATATTAGATATAGATATTAGATATATTATATATTATATTGTATTAATAATTATATATTATAGATAATATATGAAATATATTATATATCTATTATTATATAGAGATATAAATATATATCTAATATATATAGATAGATATTAGATATATATTTATATTAAATCACTTAAGTATACCTGACTGAGTTGGGTGTGACCACAAGATAACAGGCTAAAACCATTAACTGCATGCTTGTTGCAATATTTTTTTTGGTGGGTGATGTGATGAAAATAGAAATATCCTATTCTAATCTATTCTTAGTCTAAATTTTTCCTACAAAATAAATTAAGGGTGTCATCATCAATATCATTCTTGGTACTTCATTTGCTTCCCAGAAGATGAGTGATATATTTCACTACTTTGCACAGAATCACATCATTATCTAGGTTGGAAAAGACCTCTGAGACCATTGAGTCCAACCCTTGACTGATCACCACCTGGTCAACTTGACCACAGCAGTAAGTTCCACATCCAGCTGTTTCTTAAATACCTCTGGGAATGGTGACTCCACCACCTCCCTGAACAGTCCATGCCAATGTCTAACAACCTCTTCTGTGTAGAAATTCCTCCTGATTGCCAACTTGAACCTCCCCTGGAAAAGCTTGAGGTGTCCTCTTGTCTTGCCAGTAGTTGCCTGGGAGAAGAGACCAAGCCTTACCTGGCTATAACCTCCTTTAAAGGAGTCGTAGAGNTGAGATACATATATACACACACAAACAGACATATATTTTGCTGTTAGGAAACTTCCCTGTCCAGCCATTCAGGAACCACTCTGCCAGTCACTCTCACACCACCTGCACATTCACCCCACTCACAGGGTTAGATCAGGTTTTCCCTACTGGATCTACCTTAGGTTTCCCATAGCAGAGTCTCAGACATCTCATGATGAAAAAACTAAACAATAAAACAACAAAGTAGCAGCTTAAGCTGGGTGCCTCCAAGGAGACACTCCAAACAAAGGACCCCCTGGGATTTGTAGACTGTCATTCTAAGCACAGGGAAGTCTGGAGTCATTGGTTCCTGCTCTGTCTCTGGGGGGCCAGCCACAGGTCCCTGAGCCCTTTTTTTCTGCAAAGGATTTGCAGTTCATGGCCTCTTGCCCCAGACTCAGACTCCTGCTTGGGCTCCTGCCCCACAGAACTCACCCTGCAGTTCATACTGCAGCTTGTGCACTGAGCTACCTACACTAAAATATTCCTCAAGAGAACATAAGTATTTGTAAATGCATATACATAAATACATATTAGATATAGATATTAGATATATTATATATTATATTGTATTAATAATTATATATTATAGATAATATATGAAATATATTATATATCTATTATTATATAGAGATATAAATATATATCTAATATATATAGATAGATATTAGATATATATTTATATTAAATCACTTAAGTATACCTGACTGAGTTGGGTGTGACCACAAGATAACAGGCTAAAACCATTAACTGCATGCTTGTTGCAATATTTTTTTTGGTGGGTGATGTGATGAAAATAGAAATATCCTATTCTAATCTATTCTTAGTCTAAATTTTTCCTACAAAATAAATTAAGGGTGTCATCATCAATATCATTCTTGGTACTTCATTTGCTTCCCAGAAGATGAGTGATATATTTCACTACTTTGCACAGAATCACATCATTATCTAGGTTGGAAAAGACCTCTGAGACCATTGAGTCCAACCCTTGACTGATCACCACCTGGTCAACTTGACCACAGCAGTAAGTTCCACATCCAGCTGTTTCTTAAATACCTCTGGGAATGGTGACTCCACCACCTCCCTGAACAGTCCATGCCAATGTCTAACAACCTCTTCTGTGTAGAAATTCCTCCTGATTGCCAACTTGAACCTCCCCTGGAAAAGCTTGAGGTGTCCTCTTGTCTTGCCAGTAGTTGCCTGGGAGAAGAGACCAAGCCTTACCTGGCTATAACCTCCTTTAAAGGAGTCGTAGAGAGTGATAAGGTGCCCTCTGAGACTTCTTTTCTCCATGATAAACAACCCCAGCTCCCTCAGCCACTCTTCATAGGACTCTTAATCCCCTCATCCAGATCACCAGTAAACGTATTAAACAAAACTGGGCCCAGCACTGATCCCTGGGGGACACCACTAGTGAGCAGCCACCAGCTGGATGCAGCACTGTTCACCACTCTCTGGGCCTGGCATCCAGCCAGTTCTTAACCCAGTGAAGGGTGCTCCTGTCCAAGCCGTGGGCTGCCACTTTTACAGGAGAGTGCTGTGGAGATGGTGTCAAAGGCTTTGCTGAAGCACAAGTAGACAGAGCCTTCCCCTCATCCATCAGGCCTGTCAGCTGGTCATAAAAGGAGATCAGGTTGATAAGGCTGGACCTGCCTTTCCTAAACCCATTCTGGCTGGGTCTGGTCCCTCGGTTGCCCTGGATGTTCCCTGTGATCGCTCTCAGGATGATCTCCTCCATAACCTTGCCAGGCACTGAGATCAGGCTGACAGGCCTGTAGTTCCCTTATTCCTCCTTCTGGCCCGTCTTGTGCATAGACATCAAATCAGCCAGTTGTCTGGGACCTCACTGTTTAGCCAGGACTGATAATAAATTATGGAAAGAGGCTTAGCAAGCTCTCCCACCAGCTCCCCCAGTACCCTTGGAAGAATCCCATCTGGTGCCATAGATTTATAACAGTCTAAGTGGCACAGCAGGTCACTAACTACTTCTTCCTGGATTTTATGGGGTCTGTTTTGCTTCCTGTCCTTGTCCACCAGCTCAGGAGGCCAGTTGCCCTTGAAGATAAACAGTCTTAAAATAAAGACTGAGGAAAAGAAGGCATTAAGTACATCAGCCTGTTCTGCTTCTTTGCTGGCAATGTTCTCCGCAGTGTCCAATAAAGAATGGAAATTTTACTTGGCTCTCCCTTTGTTATTAATCTTACAAAAACACTTTTTATTGTCTTTTACAAGAGTGGCCAGATTGAGTTCTAGTTGATTTCACCTTTCTAATCTTTCTACATGACCTAACGACATCTTTGTACTCTTCCTGACTTGTCTGCTTCTCTTTCCAAGGTCATACACCCTCTTTTTTCCCTGAGTTCCTGTGAAAGCTCCCTGTGCAGTCTGGATGGCCTTCTACCCCACTTGTTCATCTTTTGGTACATGGGAATGTTCTGCTCCTTCACAATTTCTTTCTTAAATACGTCCAGTCTTCCTGGACCCTTTTGTTAAGAACTGTTCGCTAAGAGTCTCTGAACCAGTGTCCTGAATATGCTAAAGGCTGCCCTCCAGAAGTCCAACATAAATGGTTTTTTGACCACGTTCCTTACTTTACCAAGAATTTAAACTATTATTTCATGGTTGCTCTGCCCGAGGTAGCCTCCTACAACCACATCTCCCACCAGCCTTTCTCTATAAACTGCAGGTCTAGCAGGGCCTCACTCCTGATAGGCACTTACCAGCTGTGTCAGGAAGTTATTTTCCATGCATTTCAGGAAACTTCTCAGACTGCCTCCTCTCTGCTGTGTTGAGTTTCCAGAAGATGTTCACCAGCCAGCTGCTTATAGAATAATTCATCCTCATCTTCATCCTGGCTGGGTGTTCTATAACAGACTGCCACCAGCATATCTGCCTTGTTAGCCTTCCCCCTGTCTCTTACCCCTAGTCTCTCAACCTTATCATCACTAGCCTTGAGCGCTATACAGTCAAGATAATGTAATGTACAGAATGTAATGTTCTGTTCTCCCTAAGGTACAGAACCACCCCACCTCTTTTGTGTCCCTGTAACTTCAGAAGAGCTTGTAGCCATCCACTGTGGCACCCCAGTCATGTGAGTCATCCCAGCACACTTCCATGATGGTGACTACCTCATGGCTTCCCTGCAGTACAATGGCCTCCAGCTCTCTATGATTGTTATCTCTGCATTAGGGTAGATGGACTTCAGCTGGGCCTTGTCTTTCTACTTGATACACTTTGTGGGAACTTTTCCATCTAAAGGATATTTCAAGTGATGCAATAACTTGATATCTAGCGATACCACATATGCTGCTCCCCACAGACTGTTTGAATGTCTATAATACCATTTTTATTCCTCCACTTTCTACTAACAGCGTTACGACAGTTGAATCAAGGAAATGGACACTGCTGTTGTTCTATTGAATGCTTTCACAGAGGAAATGTATTTTAGAGTATGCTGTTTCCTTTATTTCCATAATTCTATTCCTTCTCCACTAAACAGGGTATTAAAAAAAAAAAAAACCATTTTTTTAAAAAAGGAAAATTTGGGGTCCCTGGGGCTCTTTTTTAGGGCCCCCCCCCCCCCACTGTATTATAAAATCAAGGAACCTGTGACAATCCTGAAAGAAAGATTCTGCTGTAAGGTGGATGTAGCACTGTTTTATGAATGTGTCAGAGTGTTCTGTGCATCCTTTCTCTCTGAGTATCAGGAGTAAGTGACTCTTTCCATCTACAGCATACAGTCAAATCCCATTTTTATGAATTTCATAGCCTTTGAAAGAGTTAAGTGCGTACCCTTACTTTGTCCCAGCATGACATTAGGATATGACAATCTCATTTGCATCTGAAGTTCCTAAGTGCAACTGCATTTTCTGTTTTATGTACAGCCACAGTGGCACTTGTGGAACTGGACATACTGTGAGGCTTGTGGTAGTCAAGGAGTTTGGCCACCTAAAATCTGACATAACCCTTGTTGGAAATAAATCTATCATAAAATTATTTATCTGCTGTAAACAAATGAAAATTTAAAACATTGGTCAGTCATATCACTTTTGTGTAGATTCCAGATGTAACAATCTACCGGTAGAGTCTACATGCCTGTGGTTTTTGTGAGGACATGCCAAATCTGACAGATGGTTGCTGTCGAGTCTGAGAACCTACTCCCAGTAAGCACGTACAAAACCATACATATACAATACATATTTATGCACATACACTTATCAGCACTGACAGAAGCCATAGCACTCTTGCAGAAACACAAAAATAGTACTTAGGGCCTCGTGCCATATCCCTCTCTGACTGGTCAGGATGGGACCAGTGGGAATACATATATGTACATAAAAACTCAAGGTGATCCCTCCAGCAGCAGGGCTCAGACAGGCTCCTGTTGCCTCCCCTGGGTTTCAGATCCCCCAGTGGCTGCTTCCTGGACATTGAAACACCAAGGACACAGATGTACCCTCGCCATTGGTATAGAGTTCCATGTACAGACACACACACACGAGTGTGAACCTCCTGGCATCTGTCCTTAGATGTGAGGTCTGTTAGGGGACTTCCCCTGGATCCTCCTGTCTCTCTCTCACACCCTTGCAATGCACACACACATGCATGCACTCATGCCCACACACTCACTGGCAAGTCTCTCACATGACCTGCACCTCCCCAGTACCTCTAGTGCTAGGCTTGGAACCCTACTGCTGCCTTCAGGAGCCAAGCCCTCCAGATGCCTCCTGCTTGGAGATATCCAAACCCATATCCTGGGGTACTTGCTTCCTTCCTTCAGGTCAGGTTACACATTTTCTGGTGATCACAGACTGGCACATGAAGCTGTGATGGCTCCAGGGCTGCCACCGTGGACACACGGACACTGACCCACAGTCCCCTCCCACAGCCACATGAGACAGAGTTCCGTGCACAGGAAATAGGAGTGGAGATCAGAGAGAAGATAGGGTTGGATCACATGAGACAGTTGCTGGGCATGACCCCATGAACACAGACCATCTTCTGCTCACACCTTTCTGACTCTTTGTATCACCTTTTAAACCTGCTTTCCTATGCTTTCTCTGCCTTAGATCACACTGATCCCCCGGTCTCCTTCCTCTGGTTCTTCCACTGCACATCCCACAAGCCTTGTGGTCCTGCACCCCATGAACCACCTCCTACACACAAGTAGTGATGTTTCAATTTGTGGGGCGATCTGGAGAGCACCCCAGCCTCACAGTGTTGGATGTAACCTGGTCCAGGAACTGACACTCCCTGGGACTTCCTGGAGAGGTGCCTGATGGGTGCTGGAGGTGCTATCCTGGGTACCAACACACCCCATCCCCAACCCATGGTGTCTCTGGGGTCCTTTCTATGGGTGGAGGTGGTATTATATGGGTTTCCGAATTGTTTTTTGGTTTTTTTTTTCCTTTGTGCTCCTCTTTTCTCATAGATATATGCTGTTTTATCACATACCCTTAATAATTCTACAAAGATAAACCAGAAATTTTCACAGAATTTTAGATTAGTCTGAGTTGGGAGGGACCCAGAAGGATCATGTTGTGTCCCTGTGCAATAACATTTAATTTAAATGGAAAGTGCTTTGTAGTTCAAAGATCAAAATGATATTTGAAGATAGAATATTGGGAGTTTTACAATATGTCTGCATTGCATATGGTTTCACTTGGAATAACAGTATGTCATCTACATTGTAAAGATATTTTAGAATCATAAATTCATATGCTGCACCAAAATTAAGTCTAGCTTTGACTATCTAGGAGTGTAATGGTTTGACTTATGAATTTTTTAATCTTTAAAAAATCTACTGCAATCAAAAAATGTCCAAATAATACTGAAAAGCAGGTTATGGTTTGGGGTACATGAAAGTCAATATACAAAACCACATCATCTAAGATTAATCACGACAGTTCTGTTGCCTTTCTGCAGCTTTAAAGCTTCTCTGTTACTGTTCCCTGTTACTATTCTTCAACTCTAGAAAATTAAAATAAAATTAGATTTAGTTAATTCAAATACTCTTTACTTCAAACATCCCTTGGTAGGTGGCTGTGATTTATTGACTCCTTTGCAAAGGTCAGAAGCCCACATTAGTTCCTTGCAGACACCAAGAGCTCAGTTGCTGGGAGTTGTTCTATACTGTCAGCAGCTTGAGCTTCTTCCTGACTCTCCTGAGTGGCAGCTCCTAGCCCCATGCTGGCAGGAGTGAGAGAAGAGTGTTGCATGTTTCGAGAAGAGTGTTGCATATTTCTTCTAAGCTTATTTATGCTAATGCACAGGTTATGGTTTCTTTCCTTCCCCCCAACACACATTTGCAAATGCACATTCCCCACAGTCTTCTCACTTTCCTCCAACACTTATTGACGAAACAGGCTCACAGTGCTGTGGAGGATTGAGTGAAACATCAAAAATCTGATTTTGAGAAACCTGCTTTAACCTCATATTGGTGTGTTTCTGTGATAGAAGAAAACAGAATCAAACCCTACCAATATTTTGTGGGTTTTTTTAAAAGGGCCAGGACTTTGGCATCATTTATACTTGTTGGAATTTAAGGGGCAATTGGCATAACCTACTTAAACATTCTGACAATTGGCTTTGTACTTATGGGATAGTTAACAGCTACGTAAGATGGAGAGAAATACTCTTGCTGACCTAACTTCTCAATAGATCAGATCATTGCCTGGCTTTGGTACATGCTGGGTAGATCCAGAGGAAGGTAGTTTGCTTCCAGAAAAGCAGTTAACTTTTAGGGTTGTAACTATACTTCACAGTGAAGAACTTATTGTAATACGTGTATTCTTTTTCTTTCTAATTGCATTGATCAGGAATAATGATTTGTAAAGATGAAGATAAAAATTAATCCTTGTAAATGATCAGTCTGGACCCAGCAAGGCATCAAATGTACAAGATCTAAAGATATATTATTTCAGGAGTATTATTCCATGTTTTTAATTTACAATAATTTAGAAGAAGTCTGTGGTGCATGGTTTGTTTAAGTAGAAGCTAAAACGTTGTCTCCGTTTGGGAGGAAGTGAGTTTTTTGGGAAGTTTTAGTTAAACCAATCAGTGGTCAGATTCGAATATTGACACCTGGTGTGACCACTGAAGACGTGAGTCACCTCTGAAGACACATGGGGTTAAAAGCAGAGATTTCCCAGAGTTCGCTCTCTTTCCCCCCTGGTAGCCCAGGGAGCGGCACCGTCTCTGCCCCGCCCGGCCACATGGCTGGGTGGGGAAGGGGAGCCATGGAGGCCCAGGCTGAGGTAGGCCGGAGCCCCGGAGAGAGAGAGAAGGTGGAAGGGAATGGAACCGGGCCAGCTCCTGCAGGACCGAGGGGTGGAGAAAACACCGAGGTATCTTTTGTTCCCCCCAACCCCAACCCCAGAAGAGAGAGCGAGCGAGCCTGTGCCGGCAGAGGAGGCGGCAGGGGGGTGATGCCCAGCATGTGGGAGTGCCACCGTGAGATCTCAGTGCCCTGAGGGCAGCGGAGCTCGGACTTTTAACCCTTTCCTGGGTGAAGGAAACTTTGTGAAACATTAGTCCTCCTGGCTGGTGGTTGGAGAGAGAAGAGAGACAGTCTGGGACCTGAGATGTTAAGAAGATGTGGAAAAGCTGAAGTGGGAGGAGATGATGGAGTGGCTTTTTTAGCTGGACTTTTCTTGTATAGCCATAGACTGAACCAAGCTACCTGTAATACATGAGACTGCATTTGGGTGGATGCTATAGCCTGAGCCAAGAGACTGACCTGCTGTAATGATATTATATAAAGGAGTGAACAGAGGAAGATGAAGAGGGCGTGGTGGTGCCTTCCATCTTCAGGGAGAAGAGCTCTGTTCTTGAGAAAACCCTCGGCCCCAGGGGATGAGAAAATGGGGGGGACTGTTGTCCCAAAAATGAGACACGGTTGTTTTTTGGCACTTGGCAAAGCATCCTTGAAGAACCCTGAGCAGTTTCGGTCCATGGACGGTGGTGAGAGCACTGTACATGGAAGGAGCATGTCACGATGGCAGAGTTTCTCCGGGCGGTGCCATGTGTGACAAAGAAACATGGGGAGTTTCAACCCTGTTTCGTGGTGAGGACTGTGGTACAAGAGAGACTCCTCTCTCCCCTGATGGACTGAGAATTGATTACTTGAGTGTTGGTAACTTGATCAGAACTCCAAGATTTTTGTCTCACTGTGCTTTGGTGAATTTGGGTGGGAGGACGAGGAATGTTTTAAAAGGTGTTCATTCTGTTTTCCTATGTATTTCTGATTTTGGTTTGTAGTTTAATAAAGCTTGTTATTTTTCTCTTTTTTTTAAGTTTAAGCCTGCTCTGCTCTATTTCTGGTCACATCTCACAGCAGTTAGTTAAAGAAAGTACATTTTCATGGGGGCACTGGCATTGGGCCAGCACCAAACCATGACAAACGTTTAGCATGACACAACAGATTTAACAAAAACAGCAGTAACCAAAAAATTATTACACCTTCAGCTGATTCTCTCATAGCCCATGATGTTTAAATGCTGATTAACATAAGCATCCATTTTGCACACAGATATTTTCGCTTCTTATATGAACAGTGCTCTCAGTCCATCATGCCCTGTATTCTTCAACATAGTGTCCAAATGACAAGGTGTAACCACTATTATTGTCATCTATTTCTGAGGAAGTGTTTTTATAAAGTTTGTATGTAGACTCATATATGTACATATACACTCATGGACATAAAACCAGAAGCTGCTTTGAAGCTAAGAGTGGTTGTGGCTGGTATAAACCCATTCTTGTTTCCTGATGTGAAGGAAAGGCCTGAAAGTAATGTATCTGAGCTAGAAATTTTTAGATGTGCTGTATTTTAGCACCAAAGCTCTCAAGTGTATTTACACTTACGCCAGTGCATAAAATGCTGTGAAAAAATTGTGTCAATTCCCAGTAAATGCTGTGAATGTCACTCAGGTATAGTTAGGAATTTGTGCTAGAATCTTGTCTTAATAACATTTTGCATTAAGAATTTAAAATTCCCCTTCTTATGACATCAAAGGCCATTCATTAAGACACATTCTTGGTTGAAGTTTTATTATATTCAAAGATTTCATGCCTTCAGCGAAATACAGGACATACCCATTGGTTCCACTTTATTGTGACAGTGGAAATCATCTAATGAGAAGTTTAGTATGTGTGTCCTACATATGCCTTCTCTCATTTGTATTGCTTGTGTGGAAATATATTTTCAGCTGATACTCTCTCAATGTCTGTACATTAAAAAAAAATATTTTCTTTTATTTGAATTAAGATGCTTCAATTGGTTAACTTTGTCTAGGCTTAATGTACTCTTTGTGACAATGAAGCATTTATGAAAAGTGACATCTAACTGAGGTGTTTACTGTATCTTGCCCATAAATCACATCTTCAGGTTTCTTACCAAAGTGACCCTGAGTTATAACTTTTTTAACCTATTGCCATTGCTATTCCAGACATTTTGATATTTGACATAGGAAATGCTATCATGACTGTCAATGCTGTCATGGCTGCATTTTTTTTTTTTTTAATGTAAGAAAAGTTAATCTTCTGGAAAAACTGAGCAGCTTATAGGAAAATGAGAAGAAAATATACAAATGGTTTAATCTATTTTATTTTTTTCATTAAACATCTTTGAGATACAGCTTTTCCTAGTAGTCTACTGCCTCCATTTATCAAAGTAATATTTTTTCCATTGTATATATATATATATATAAAGAAGTAGTATACGGCCAGGAGGGTAAAGGAGAAGACTCCAGAAAACAGGCAGCTCCTAAGAAGAGTACAGGAATGTTTTTCAGTTATCTGTGTCAGAGCCTTGTTTACATTGATAACCCCTACAATGTCCTCCACACACGGAGGGTGTGACTACCTAAACGTAAGGTCATCTCTGATACCGTGAAGCTTGTTAATTTTGGAAGAGGCTTCTTTCAGAACACTGGGGTTGTGAGACAGAGCTGTGTGATAAGCCTTCCCTGGGGCTTGCTTTGAGCCTTGCCTGGTGTCCGTGCCCCAGCCAGCAGCCAGCCACTGTCTGGCTGTGCACCAGAC
>VZSE01014926.1:115808-158977 GCA_013398275.1 Promerops cafer
CCACTGTCTGGCTGTGCACCAGACCCCCTTGGACCCATCCGGTGGCTGCAGTCTGGTCTGGCCCTGCATGCTGTGGGGTGGGGCAGCCTCTGTGTTGAGGCAGGGAGCTGAGACTGTGCTCCCATTTCCAGTGCAGCACTCAAAGACAAAATTATGGATGAAAATCCTTAGTCTGGCTGAAAAAAAACCTAGAAAAATACTGCTTAGAGAGAAGAATTTTGAATGGTTATATACTGAAAACCGCATCAAAGGTATAGAAGTCATTACAGGCAAATGTAATTGATGAAAAAAATAATTCTTTGTTCTCTCTGGCATTGATTGATACTGTTTTCTAACATGAGACAGCAACTGAACATCCATATTTGAAACAATTAATGCCCCAGTTGTTCCTCAGGATCTGATTTGTCTTCTTATCTGTCCTTCTTCCAATCTGTGATCTGTGTTGCTTATAAATCACTAACAAACCCATGTCTGTCAAAACAAGCTGGCTTAGCCTAAAAATTTGAAATAGTAGATCTTCTCTAATTAAGTCAATTTTGATGGAAATAGCTCAACAAACACTCACACAAACAGCTGATCTGGCTCATCAGAGTCTGTTATTTTGTCTCCAAAATGAAATTCTTTAACAGAGTTAGCTTTTTACCCAAGTGGCCAATGCAAATTTGATAGAGAAATCCAGTGGAAAAAGAAAGTACAGAAAGTGAATAGGAATACTTAAGGAGAGGGAACAGAGAAATTTGTATGCTACAAATAATGAGCTGGAAACAATGTGGGTGTATTCAGGAACCACATTCAATAAATATCATTGTTTTATAGTGCTGTAATCATCCTCTCTTGAAAACACAAAAACCCTTGATGGGTTGTGACTACTCAAGGGTACAGGAAAGACATGCTGAAATTTAAAAGAACAGATTTTAAGTCTATGAGAAAATACTCTTTAAAAAAGGCTAAAAGTCAAAGCAGAAAATCTTAGACATAGCATATATAGCCTGCAGGCTATTTCTGGACACCCTTCTCAGGAAATGAATCATTTGCATACTAGGGAGAAGAATATCTTGAAATAAAATAGTGATACTAAAGCTTCCATGACTTAGAGAAAGACAGCAAATGTATTGTGAGACAGAAAACCCCCAACCACTTGAGAAGTGTTATTTTCTTGAAGGAACTGGAAGGCATATTATACAAACTAACACTGAATTATTAAATACTATAATAAAATACATTGAAAAGAATAATCTGAATTTCAAGATTAATCAGAAATTTTATGCGTTGATGAATTCTAAAATTATCTATGTTGTTATAAAATCAATTTGTCTCATTTTCTTCTGTGCCACCCTTCTGCCTCAATATATTTCCTTTTCTTTTTTTTCTCTTAAAAATACTGCAAATATCTACAAATCATGGAAAACTCATTTGAAGTTAGTAATAATTTTTTTTTTTAAATTTAAATTTCAATAAGAAACAGGGAAACATTTAAAGTAATTTGAAGTGACTACACAAAAGTGTTGCTGTCATCTTTTAAGTCAAAACTGCAGTATATCTTCACTACCTCTATGAAATACTGGTCATGTTTTGTACTTTATTGGTTGTATGAAGACTTGGCACCATGAAGACTTTGCTATGATAGATAAATTAATATCAGAAAATAAATAAAAGAGCTAGTTAAATCAGACTATGAACATTGAAAAAAATTATCATAGGTTGCAGTTGTATTTCTATACTTAAACTTTATTTCTAAAAGAAATGAAAGCACCCTGATGAAATCCACAAGTTTCTGCTGTGTTCCTTCTGTCTTTAGTAGAAATCAATTAAGCACAGAAGCTGAATACACTTTCACAGAGAGAAACATGGTGAGATATTGCTGAAGGGAAAAGTTTTTCAGTAGTGAACTCCCTTGCCATGTGAGACTTTTTTTAGACATATATAGGATTTAATGCTTTTAAAAACTACTTATATTGCAAAACATTCATGAAATCTTCATCATTTTTTCTATATACAGCAATATCACACCAAAAAAATGCTTTCTTTGAAACAAGAAAAACGGTAATATTATGTTTCGTGGAAGTATGTTAAGTGGAAGAATATTTTACTATGATTCACAAAATTAAAGGGTCTTGATATCTCATAAAGTTCAAAATCTACAAATTTGATACAAATAAAAGCAGTACATCTTTTTAGTCAGGATAGAGTAATACAACTCTAAGTATAGAGTAACACAGTCTGAGGAAGTAATTTATCTCTGTCAGATATCTACATCAGGATTAAATGAATTGCAGTCCTGAAGTGCCTGTTTCTCTTTATTGCCAATAAATAGACTTTAGACCACTAACTAGAACAGAGCACATGAAAAGCCCATTTCTCTCTATTGATTTTAAAGAGGGCCTACATGACTGTTTTCTTTAATAATTTCAAATTTAAATTATTGAAAACAAGGAATTAATAGTGAAGCTGAGTCAGTATTCATTCCAGTAGATTGGAGTTAAAAAATCCTTTGGGAAAAAATCCTAAGAGCAATTCCTGGAATACACCTAGTCAGTTATGCAAATCAGTGTGAAATGGGAACTTCTTTGGAATTTCCTTCTTTTTCTTTCATGAAGCCTGAAATGATCTGTTTTACTTAATTGCTGTCTTAGCAGATAGGAGTTCAAGCCACAAAGAATTCTTCGAGACTGATTAATAGAATTTCAGCTCTGTAATTATTCTCCATGCTAAAGTCTGTTCTCAGTAAAAAGATATGAAAAACACCCCAACCAAAATTTATTAGGTTTTTTAAGTAAATATGTTTAACAAAGGAAGAGTCAAAGAGAAACAATGACAGTCAAAGAAGAGAAGGCCCAAAGAATCCTCCTTTGTGGAAACTTCCATAAGTTGTGCGGACACTTCCTGAATTGTCTGCACAGAGCAGGCAGAACAGGAACCTCTTCTTATTAATGCCTTAGGGTGCTAAAGTAATGTAAGAAGAACAATGAAGAACACACCACATCTTTTACCTTTGTTTTTCTCACTGATGTAATCTGTCTTTTTCCTTCTCATTTTCAATTTGAAGGTAAAAGTCTGCTATTAAATGACACCTTCTGATCTGCAACATAGAAGCCCAGAGGGACTTATTCTCTCAAGCTTGCTGGTGATATAAACAGCATGTTGCAGCTCATATATTTTTCCAATTCAAAAGTGCCGGAACACCTAGTTCTCAGATGAATTGCAAGCTGATGTATAAGAGTGGATATTTTCACCCAGCTCATATGCCTTCTTTCATCACATTTCATACAGGGATGAAAAAATTCCATCTATGTCTTTTTTTAGGATATGCCCACAATATATTCTACAACAATTCCTTTCAACGTGTTAATAATGTGTTTCATAACGTAACGCTCTTCGGCAAAGTGTATACACAGTGTACTTTTGTATTGGCTGTTTCCACATGGCAAATTTAAATAATTTCAAGGACTGCTCAGCAGATAAATGGCCATGTCTGATAACCTCAAAATCTACAAGAAAATTAAACTCGTCAACTGAAAGAAACTGAATTAGCTCTGCTACATTTTGATACTGCACTTGGTCTTGTTCAATTGAATTGAATTTAACAGAAATGATCCCATAATTTTACTACCTCCTGTTCACTCTTTTACCTCTCCCCATAAAACTACAGCTCACAGGAGGTAGGTAATTTTTATATGTAAACACACATCCCCCTCCTCCCACTTCTAATTTCATTGTACCTTGAAAAATCATTGAAAATACACAGCATTTATTATAATATTTTTTGTTCTTATAAGGTGAATTACATAGTCAAGGAATTTAAAAAATACCTATTTTAGTATAGGATACGAAGTGCAGGAAGCAAATTGTTAAAAGTGAGACTTTGAGTCCAGAAGCAACTGCCTATCTATACTCTTCTCTGTGTGGGGAGTGGGAAGGCAATGGGCAAAACCTTGATTGCCACTGTCATCCTTCGGAGTTGCTTTATAACATCTGTGTTAATACTCAGTTGAAGAACAGCAATTTATTGGTGGAATGTACCATAGTGGTAGAGCAATCCATTTCTGCTTCCTGAGAATGATGAGGAAAGAAAGTAAAGTAGTTTAAAAGATGTGCCTGTTTATTGTGACTCCTGGGAGAAACACTACTCTGATGCAGTTTCTGAGCAAATTCTTGCTCAAGTTTTTACATAACCCAGAAATTTGACCAGAAAGCCCTACTGAACAACTTTAAATAAAAAAGCATGGAAGTTCCCAGGTGCTGCTGAATTCTTTTAGTACAATATATTTATTCTTTGCTAAAATTCTGAAAAAATATCATCAAATCATAGAGTTGCGGAATATGCTGAGTTGGAAGGGACCAACAAGGATCATTGAATCCAACACCTGTCCCTGCACAGCACCATCCCCAAGAGTCACACTGTGAGCCTGAGAGTACTATCAGTGCCCAACCCTGATATTCAACATAAAACTCCCCCAACTCAGCTTCGTGCTGTTCCCTCCAGTCCTGTCACGAGTTACAAGAGTAAAGAGGTTGGTACCTGCCCCTCCACTTCCCCTTGGGAGAATGTTGAAGGCTGTGTATCATACTGTCACAAGTGAAAAAATTTGATCTACATATTTCCTGGGGTTATTTTAGCTTGTTTTAAAAATAGTAAGATGTTCAATTTCAGTTGAAAGACAACTGCTGTGAAATAAGAAAATATAGGTATGTTAAATAAAAGTGGTAATGTTCTAAGATTTTGTGATTTACTGGTGAATTTTTGCTCATCACAGTTCATCTCTTGTCAGTAAAAACAATACAGACACATAAAGATAATGGCAGACATTACATTTTAAAGCACTATCGAAAATAATCAGTGCAGAGATTATTTCATTCCTTTAAACTATTGTCTTACTCTCTTTTAGAGATGAGTTCTCACTTCCTTGTGTACAGGAAATTCTTTTGTTTCTGCTTTGCAATTTTTTTTTTTTTTGCTCCTGTAGAAGAGAGCTCTTAAGATCATAAAATCATAGAATATTCTGTGCTGGAAGGGGCCTACAAGGATTACTGAAGTCTAGCTGCTGGCTCTGCACATGACCACCCCAAGAAACACACATTGTGCCTGAGAGCATTGCACAAAAACTCCTTGAACTGTCTCAGGTTGGAGCTGTGGCCACTCCTGGGGAGGCCGTTCCAGTGCCCAATCACATTTTGAGTGCAGAACTTTATCCTAACATCCAACCTAAAACTCCATTGACACTGTCTCATGCCATTCCCTTCAGTCCTATAAGAGAAGAGACCAGCACAGGCCCCTCTTCTTCCCTTCATGAGGAAACTGTGCACTGTGATGAGGATTGCCCTCAGTCTCCTCTTTAGGCTGAACTAGTCAAGGGATATCAGCTCTTTGTATGGCTCCCCCTACAGATTTCATCACCTTCATAGCCCTTTTCTGGACATTTTCAAATAGCTTTACATCATTATTTTATTGTGGTGCCCAAACCAGCCCCCAGCACTCGAGGTGAGGCTGCCCCAGCTCAGAGCAGAGCAGGACAATCCCCTCCCTTGCCCAGCTGGCCATGCTGTGCCTGATGCCCCCCAGGACAGGGTTGGCCCTCCTGGCTGCCAGGGCACTGCTGACTCATGTTCAACTTGCCATGGACCAGGATCCCAATGTCCCATTTTGCAGGGCTGCTCTTCAGCCTCTCATTCTTCAGTCTGTCCATACATTCAGGATTTTCCCATCCCAGGTGCAGAATCTGGTTCTCGTTTTTGTTAAACTTCATACAATTAGTGATTGTCCAGCGCCCTTGTTTGTTTAGTTCTCTCTGCAATGCCTTTCTGAAGATAAGGAATAATCAGTCTAATCAGTCACAAATAAAATCAGGATGGAAAAAGTAAAGCTAGTAACATGATAAAAGTCAATACTAAATTTCATTCCCATTGCAAAGAATGAACAACAATCTGCTGAAAATACTGAAGGAAAAGCCTTTTATTTTGATGATGTTCCTTGGGTCTGTCCAAAACTGAATTAATACCAAGTATCACAGTATAGTCTGACCTCAAAAAGATTTATTCTTGAAGTCTAGAAAGGAAACTTACATAAGCTGTAAAGCATTTTCATCACGGTCATGCATAATGCAAGTTAAAATGTTGGCCAATCAGTGAGTATTCACTGATCTTATTCATAGAATCATTAAGGTTGGGAAAGACCTCCAAGATTATCTGTTCCAATCTTTGACTGAACACCACCTTGTCAATAAAACCAGATTACTATGTATCATCCATGCAAATTTTTTCTGTAAACTAAAGTGATGAGCATTTTTTGATGGAGACTGAAGTAGCATAAAATATGTTTCCCCTGTGCAGGATGCATGGCAAAAAACCAACTGTGCTAAACCAGAGCAGACATGAACATAATTTTTCATCCCAGGGCACCACAAGCATCTGTGAATATCTTAGTAAAATTTCAAATTTAAACTGATAATCACACAAAGAATCTGTCCAAATTTTCTACACCTCTAATTTGTCTATTTCACTATGGCCTTTTTGCAGCAAGTGTGTGAGTAGTTAGGAATATGTATGTGTTTTGGCAGTGGAGAGCATTCCAATAGCCAATAGCAGTACTTTCTCAGGAAAACATTTCTTAGCTACCATTTGAAAGATACTTAGTGTCACCCAATGACCTGCGTGTAAACAGTCTTTGAAGTTATACTGACAGTAAATCCATAAGAAATTCAGTTTATATGGCCCACTGGCATAATCTTTGCTTTAGAAGTAACATTGAAATGTAGAAAGGACCATGTTTTTGATTGCTTTATATAGAGCATGAAACTTTTCAAAAGAAATAATAGTTCTCTGACATAAAAGTTTTCTGTCATCTGATAAAACTGTTCAGAAGAAACTTAAAAATATATAATCTGAGACAAAATAAACACTTTAATATGAGAGAACTGTCACTAATATATATCTTAAAATTACCTAATGCTTTCCATAAAAAATCCTATTTCTTACTCTTTCCAATTTTTCTAAGCTTTAATCACTTGATGTGAAAATTTCTTTGCTTCCTGCCTGTGTCAGGCAGAGCTATTTGGGAAAATAAACCAGGAAAACTAGCTAGCTCCAGTTCTAAGCTAGAGACAGATAGTCTTGTCAAATGGAAAATGTTCTTACTATTTTCTAAATACCTTTGAATGATGAGGAGTTGGTAGGGGAAGGGGAAAGCAAAACTATGCTGAATACCAGAGAGATTTGAAAACTTGACCTTTTACCAATGTACACATGCAGCACTTGTGTCATCTAGCAAATTGATGAAAATCTGATTTTTCTCACAGAAACATTTGATTTTTTTATGGAAATAGATTTCATTCAGAAACTATTTATGTAGGAAATTCCTAGTTGATCTATCCCAATTCTTTCTTTTGAAAGAGAAATTTCTGATTTCACCTATTGGTTAGGTTTATGTATAAAGATAATTTTTATATACAATGGACATTTTATGAAAAGAAAAATGACATATGAAGCATTGAGGATAGGATAGAAAAAATGCCATCTTGATACACTGTCTGGTAATTTTCAGTGTTTAGAACTTTTAAATTTTCTGGAGTCACTATGGTGTCCTATACAGTGAATAATTCTCTCAGCAAGCACTTGCAAAGAAAGACAGTACTTGTGGTCTAATCAGTTTATGTCTTATGCCAGACTAACTCTTATTGATCCCTCTCTTTAGGAGAAATCCTATTCTTAATGATCCCTTCAAGCATCTTAATAAACAAGTGAAAACTTATCTTGTAGTCTTTCAAGTATGAGTTTTTGATGGAGATTTAATGAGTGACTTTCTACTGTTTTTCTTTTGAGTTTTTCACAAGTTTAACACGCCTCTAAAGTTAACAAGATGTCTAACAATTTGCAGTGTACTGCTTTGTTTAGCATCATTTAATTGGCAAATATTTTTGGTCATATTGATCTTAAAGCTCACAGGGAAAATCAGTGTCTTCTGGCATTAGCAGTAAGTGTTACTGTCTCAGTAGCTGGCTTGTGGAAATTCATTGACATTAATGTCTATGACTAATGCAACTTCTTTTACATAGCTTATGGAAAGTTAAGAAAGCTTTTAGAAACCAACGTGAGTTTGAGTTACAGTTAAAAAAAAAGCCAGCAAAACATCGAAGTCCACAAAATCTGCATTTTGATTGAAGTTTGCAAGGTTTCAGAATTATCAGATATTTGGGAAGATGCTATCATTTTGTCTCCTCTGTATTGTAGAGGAAAGACTAATCACCAAGGTAAAAGTACATTCAGAGTACTGCCAGTTCACAGTCACAGGTGCTCTTGTTTCTCAAAGGTAAAATGTCTTCATCTATTCTTGCTACAGAAGGAATTGTAGTTACTCCTATGCTGGGGAAAATGCAGTGTAGTCTGTTTACTCAAATATTTGCTGTGGAAAACCAGCTTTATAAAGACACACTTCTTGCAATTTCAATATCAGATTTCTTCATGCAGAGAAGTCTCCACCAGGTCCAAATTTAAGACCCAGATACCTGCTTATTAAACAACTGTACTCAGTAGAATTGTATGTAAAGGTTGCAACACCTTCTTTTCTACCATATAAGAACTCTCAGGGTGTAATATGCATTTAAATCTGGACTTGAATCAAGATGTACTGTGTGAACAGACATTAACCTAACCACTAAACACTTAACTGTGACAGAAGATGTGTGTACCCTACTATGAAGAAATAAATTTACAAGTAAACAAGGCCCACCAATATATGAACACCACAGTAACCTGCACATACATATGTAATTTTTACAGGCAATATTCCATTCATGACTATTGCAGATGATTTTATTTGCCCTTAAACCTAATATCCAAAACCTGAAAAGAAGAAAATGTGATCATATTAATGATCAATTAAAGGCTGTGTTTCTCAAAGAATGATCTGGGAGCAAGCAGGAACAAGCTTTTGTGTTAACTGGCCATACAGACAGCTCACCATATCAGTATGTCTGCACAAAGAAGTATTGGAGGGTCGGAAAGGAGTATAAACCCAAGACACCACATCTTGATGCTCTGCAACAATAGTTTATATTGTATGTATTTTTAATTGGTTATTCAGTTTTATCCTGAGAAGAAAGAAAGGGCTTTCCAAACAGTCTATGCCAATAAACAGTAATGCAAAACACGTCAAATTAAAGATATTTCAAAAAAGCTTGTGAAGCAAAACACACTTATACTATAGTTGTAAAACAAAAAGAAATTTAAAGCAACAAGAACAAAATAAAAGAAAGAAACCAACTATCCCCAAAACCATCCAACCAAAGAAAACTATGGGAAATGAGATCTGAGTCCTTAGACATAGAGTAGTTAAGCCTATTCACTATATACACATACTTCCATGTATATCTGTACATACACATATGTATGTGCAATTTTTATTACACGTGTCCATATATGCTTCTATATATAAGGTATATGTACGTATATGGGTATGTATGTGTGTGTATCACCTAGGTTCCAGGTACCAGTAGAAACATATATACAAGCAGATATGTGTATGTATAAATACTTTCCCCCTTTTCTTTCACTTAATGAGAAAGTGTTTAGTAAGCTTTAGATCATAGAATCATAGAATTATTTGGGTTGGAAAGGAAGGTTGTTCCAACCTCCCTTCCACTAGACTAGGTTTCTCAGAGTCCCATCCAGCCTAGTCTTGAACACCTTCAAGAGTGGGCAGTTCACAAACTTATTGGTCAACCTGCTCCAGTTCCTCACCACTGTCACAGTAAAGAATTTCTTCCTGGTATCTAATCTAAACTTCCCCTCTTTCAACCTAATACCACTCTGCTTTGTCATATGACTACCTGCCCTTGTGAAAAGTCCCTTTCCAACCTTCTTACAAGCCCTCATTAGGTATGGGAAGGTTGTTATAAGGTCTTCCCAAAGCCTTCTCTTCTCCATGCTGAAGAACCTCCGCTCTCTTAACCCGTGTTCATAGAAGAGGTGATCCAGCCCTGTGATCTTAGTGGCTCTCCTATGGATTCACTCCAATAGCTCAATATCTTTCTTATGTTGAGGACTTCAGAGCTGGACTCCAGGTGGGAGTCTAAGAACAGTGGAGAAGAGGGGCAGAATCACCTCCCCCCACCTGCTGCCCATTTTTCCCTTCATGCAGCTCAGGATGCAATCGGCTTTCTAGGCTGTGAGCTCACATTGCTGGGTGATATGGAGCTTCTTGTTCATGAACACGGCCAAGTCCTTCTTCCCAGGGCAGGTCTCGATCCATTCTCCACCCAACCTGAATTTGTGCTTGGGTTTACCCTAACCCAGGTGCAGGACTGTGCTTGGTCTTGATGAACTTCATGACTTTCACACAAGCCCACCTTGAGGGCACCCTCAATCCCATTGTCCACGATGACAGCAAAGATGTTAAAAGGTGCTGGTCCCTATAGTGACAAAGAACATCACTTGTCACTGCTCTCCAGTTGGATATTGAGTTGTTGACCACAACTCTTTGAGCGTGGTGATCCAGGCAATGTTTGATCTACTTGGTCTCGCCACTGAATCTATGTGTCTCCAGTTTAGAAACAAGGATGTTGTGTGAGACAGTGTCAAATGCCTTGCACAATTGCTGGTATTACTTTTTACAGGTTAGTCACAATGGAAACGTTCCCTTCCTCATTGTATAGCTAATCAATACCTAGTCTTTTTGACGTAAATCTTTCCATGATTATGATCATAAGAAATTATGTTTCTTTCATCATTCATAAAATGAAGGATCTACATTTACAACTGTGTTTCTTGGTTTAATTCTTCAGCGTGACCATAATATGTGTTTCCTTATTTACAGTTTTAGAGTAATTTTTCCTCTCAAATATGTGACTATCTAGCTCATTTATTGAACAGAGATAAAGTATGAGTTAGTCTGAATCTATAGAATATTAATGAATGCATGATATCTTATTTTCTTATTTCTTGTTCAGAATGCTAAAATTAAATATAGTACTGGACTTTTTACTGATGACAATCTATGAAATTACAGATATTTGATATTGTTCTTCAGTACTTTGGTATGCACTAAGTAATGAACAAATGTGAAATGTGTGTATTCTGCCTTTTGTGCAGATGCTGCCTCATTTGAGTACCACACTAAATTACAGAAATCCTGCCACTGAAATATACTAGAGTTCACTCTCTCCTATGAAAAATTAAGGTTTCCCACAAACCAGCAAAGGATTCCAGACAAATTAGAAGGCAAATTCTTTTGGTTTTTAGTAGTGTCAAAGCACTTAACTATGATGGAATTTAAAAAAAATTACTATATGATAGCTTCATTTAAAAATTTTAATGTGTGTAGTTCCATTGAAACAGTAGAATAGTTAATAGTCTTATGTTCTAATTCAGGGGGAGATTNAAGCAGATATGTGTATGTATAAATACTTTCCCCCTTTTCTTTCACTTAATGAGAAAGTGTTTAGTAAGCTTTAGATCATAGAATCATAGAATTATTTGGGTTGGAAAGGAAGGTTGTTCCAACCTCCCTTCCACTAGACTAGGTTTCTCAGAGTCCCATCCAGCCTAGTCTTGAACACCTTCAAGAGTGGGCAGTTCACAAACTTATTGGTCAACCTGCTCCAGTTCCTCACCACTGTCACAGTAAAGAATTTCTTCCTGGTATCTAATCTAAACTTCCCCTCTTTCAACCTAATACCACTCTGCTTTGTCATATGACTACCTGCCCTTGTGAAAAGTCCCTTTCCAACCTTCTTACAAGCCCTCATTAGGTATGGGAAGGTTGTTATAAGGTCTTCCCAAAGCCTTCTCTTCTCCATGCTGAAGAACCTCCGCTCTCTTAACCCGTGTTCATAGAAGAGGTGATCCAGCCCTGTGATCTTAGTGGCTCTCCTATGGATTCACTCCAATAGCTCAATATCTTTCTTATGTTGAGGACTTCAGAGCTGGACTCCAGGTGGGAGTCTAAGAACAGTGGAGAAGAGGGGCAGAATCACCTCCCCCCACCTGCTGCCCATTTTTCCCTTCATGCAGCTCAGGATGCAATCGGCTTTCTAGGCTGTGAGCTCACATTGCTGGGTGATATGGAGCTTCTTGTTCATGAACACGGCCAAGTCCTTCTTCCCAGGGCAGGTCTCGATCCATTCTCCACCCAACCTGAATTTGTGCTTGGGTTTACCCTAACCCAGGTGCAGGACTGTGCTTGGTCTTGATGAACTTCATGACTTTCACACAAGCCCACCTTGAGGGCACCCTCAATCCCATTGTCCACGATGACAGCAAAGATGTTAAAAGGTGCTGGTCCCTATAGTGACAAAGAACATCACTTGTCACTGCTCTCCAGTTGGATATTGAGTTGTTGACCACAACTCTTTGAGCGTGGTGATCCAGGCAATGTTTGATCTACTTGGTCTCGCCACTGAATCTATGTGTCTCCAGTTTAGAAACAAGGATGTCATTCAGGATAGTGTCAAATGCTTTGCACAATTGCTGGTATTACTTTTTACAGGTTAGTCACAATGGAAACGTTCCCTTCCTCATTGTATAGCTAATCAATACCTAGTCTTTTTGACGTAAATCTTTCCATGATTATGATCATAAGAAATTATGTTTCTTTCATCATTCATAAAATGAAGGATCTACATTTACAACTGTGTTTCTTGGTTTAATTCTTCAGCGTGACCATAATATGTGTTTCCTTATTTACAGTTTTAGAGTAATTTTTCCTCTCAAATATGTGACTATCTAGCTCATTTATTGAACAGAGATAAAGTATGAGTTAGTCTGAATCTATAGAATATTAATGAATGCATGATATCTTATTTTCTTATTTCTTGTTCAGAATGCTAAAATTAAATATAGTACTGGACTTTTTACTGATGACAATCTATGAAATTACAGATATTTGATATTGTTCTTCAGTACTTTGGTATGCACTAAGTAATGAACAAATGTGAAATGTGTGTATTCTGCCTTTTGTGCAGATGCTGCCTCATTTGAGTACCACACTAAATTACAGAAATCCTGCCACTGAAATATACTAGAGTTCACTCTCTCCTATGAAAAATTAAGGTTTCCCACAAACCAGCAAAGGATTCCAGACAAATTAGAAGGCAAATTCTTTTGGTTTTTAGTAGTGTCAAAGCACTTAACTATGATGGAATTTAAAAAAAATTACTATATGATAGCTTCATTTAAAAATTTTAATGTGTGTAGTTCCATTGAAACAGTAGAATAGTTAATAGTCTTATGTTCTAATTCAGGGGGAGATTTTAATTTTAAATGTTTTTGCTAATGTAAATTATATTTTCTACAAAATATTTTTTTGACTTTGTTCTTATTTTCAGTTTACACTACAAGGGTAAGAGGGCCTCTTTAGAGATCAAAAGTTCTGACAAAGAGGAATTTCTAATGGTAGTTGATGCTTGCAGCTTCACAGAGTAGATGAAAGAGACACCCTTTATTCAGCCTGAAAAATCCTTTCCTCATTTAACTGTACAAGTTGACTTATATTATAAACTTCAAATCCCAGCCATATGGCCAAGATTTTTTAATTACTGGTCATCCCATGCAATAATCAAAGAATAAATTAACCATACATTCTTACAATATCGAGACCATGTGGAAGCCTATATTTAAATTTAATTTATGTCTGTGACAGTTGCGTAGTATTTAAAGGAGGACTCTGCTAATCTACTCCAGGTTGAATCTTACTATTGTGAGCAAATTACAACCAGGCCAATTTTAATTACCTTTGGGGGGAAAAAGCTGTGACTAAGGCAATTATATGAGTCTACTGAGCCCATATTATTAACACTAAATGACATTAATATTTTCATGTGATTAAGCAGGAATAATAATTATATTAATTATAATTTTTTATATTTAAAGAAGGAAGAAGTCACCTTATTTAAAAAAAGTCTTAGCCCTTTTTTGTGTTATACTGTGCTGCTCTAAACCCACAGCATTTACATAGACATGGTATGCAAATAATCTAAGTACAGGCTGTGAACAGTTCATGCTTTAGGATCCAAGTCCCATATAATTAGTATAACAGTTCAAATCCCTCTAAATTCAAGTTCTGCATATGCATACATTAGCATGAATTAATGTGAAATTATTGTCTAGGCAAGATTACATGTAGGTTAGTGAAAATTTAGATAGTTAAGATTGTGTAAAGAGACAAGTAATACACTCTGAGTTACAAAGAGAAAGAATGATACACAAACATATGGGAAATAACTAAAGAATCTGACTATCACCTATAAGAGTGAAGAGAATTTTAATATAGATCAGTAGAAAGATATGTAAGTCAGTGCAAAAATAATGGTTGCACTTCCCTTTTTAAAGCTGGGGGGTTTCTTATGTTTTTAACACATGCTTTGAGACCTTTTCTTCATGCTTTTCTTCTGACTGCACATAAAGCAAGTTAGATTAAATCCTTAACTCTACATAGGATATATACAGTGAAAAGTTATCCAGAAAAAAAAAAAAAAATACTTCTTTAAACACTTAAACTGCTGATGATCTGAGAAATATATTCTTATATTTCCTTTATGTCAAAGACAGAAATATTGAAACCTTGATGTTTCAAAGGAACTAAAATATTCCTGACCTGGGCTAAGGTTTTGACAGGAGCTATGATCTCTCAACTGAAAAAAAAAAGGAAGTGGTTTTAAAATATTTTTATTTTTTAAAAATTTACTTTAAATTGCATTTTCATTTTCTTTAGTTTGGTTTTGATGTTTAAAGTTTTTTAAAATACGCTGACCAGCAGGACAATCTTAAATGAGATTGACACTTTATCAGACAATAAATGCCAAACCTGCAATAAGATTCTGAACTAAATTTCATTCAGCCTATTAGTAACAACAATTTATTGTAAGGTAAAATCTGTTCTTCAGTATAATCTGTAATTAAATAAAAAATTATTCTGAATTAAAGTATTATAAATCCAAGATATATTAACTGTCAATTTATACTAAATTAAAGCAGAATTGTCATAAAAGTTTTTATACTGAAACCATTCACTGGGGAGCCACATTTTGGGGGTTTTAGAGAGAAAGCATGTGGTAACAGAGACCTCAAACTACTAGCATAAGCTGAAAGCTAAGGTTTTGGAAATGCTAGAAAAAACAACAGGCCTATAAGCACAAGGCAGATATGGTAATTAGTGGTTTATTAAAGGAGAATAACCTTTGGATCTGTGTGCAGCCAACTTTAAATGTAAGAAAAAATCCAAAAGAATAAGTCTCCTTCGCAAGCAGATTTGAATATAATGTGGAACTGGGAACCATTGAAGAAATTCCTGGTAGGCAGACTGTGTTGGGAAACATATGAAGTGATCCCAAAAAGAGGAGGAGGAAGACACCCCACCAGCATGACACTCCCCCGACAGAGCTCACATTTCTGAAATGCAGTGATCTTACCTTCTGCATCCCCAGCTTCTTCCTGAAAAGGACTGACTGTCCATTGACATTAGAACCCAGAGATATAGTATGAAGTATAAATGAGATGCTATAATTGGAAAATGTTGACTATAACTCTTGGTATCATTACTAAACAATTCTCAGGCTGTGAAGACTATAGTTTGACTCACACCAAACTCTTGTCTTCTCACTTAAGGTTTTTTCTTGAATCCAGAGAAACTGAGCAAATAATGTGATGACTCTGTTGGATGACTCTGTTGGATGACTCTGTGATGACTTGTGGATTAGTTGCTAAAATATAATTGCAACAGATTGGGAGAATGTGAGAAAACTAGGCAATAATTTGCAAAGTAAAATGGAAGTATAAGATTTTATCTTCTAAATGCACTATTCACTTGTTTGATATTTTTGAACCCAAACTAACTGTAACAAATCAGATTATCACATTTGAACTGCCATTCTGATAACTGAAATTTCTTTCACATTATTATGACAAAAAACAAATAATAAACATTTGTATTTTCAATATTAACTTTTTTTTTCATGCCGCAGCTAACTAAAAATAAATGAGACTTTTATGGGAAAAAATATCTGCTAATCTTTTTCCCTTGAAATTATGTAACATATTCCAAGCAGCTTGAGGGGCAACATATATAAAGGCAAATTTCTATCAGTGGTGTTCCAGAAAGCTAGTTGCGCTGATCTAGAATGATCTCCAGCTTTTCAGCTAGAGACAAGCTTCATTTTACTGCAAGAACACTGATTGATCTTTCAAAAGGACAATTATCCAGTTAGTGGCAATTTATCACAAGCACAGGGCAGAGATCCTTCAATGCATTATTAGGAGAGTAATGTAAGTGACACAATCTCTGCTTGATGACTGGCCGTGTTCCCCAAACTGCATCTTGCACTGAGTTGTGACAAAAAACATGCTTTCGTTCCTCTAAACTTAGAAGGCTGCACACTTCTACACAGAAGTATGAAAGTCCTTGTTCTTGAAATGTTCTCCTTGCAGAGGCAGTTCATCTTAGCATCTGATTATTATACATGTGATTATTGTCCCTTTCAATGTGTTTAAACTGAAACATAGAGTTCATACACAAGCTTTTACTACCTGTTATCATAAAATTTGACTTACAATATTAAAAAGAAACATGGACTTGAAAGTCTTAGTATATCCATGAATCATAAACTGTAATCTTTAATTTTCGTTTTCTTCCCCTCCAGGGATATTCTACTTCACATGTTAAAGAGATCATACATCATTTTAGGAAATACTTACACCACATAAGAGGATGGTCAATTTAATGTGCAAAGTATACACTCACAAACATTAAAACCTTTCAGTTAGTATATTGGGGAATAAAATGCCCCTAAGGATACTAATGTCTTGATTTAAATATTTTGTGACAAACGGTGTCTAATATGAAGAACTGAGGACCCTCAACAGTACTGTATTAGAGATTATTACACAGACACAGAAAAATGGAGATCTTCTCATCAGAAAGTAGGAGTTGAGCAAGAAGGCAAAGAGATTCCAGGATGACAAATTCAGTGCTTGGATATCCCAGCTAACATGCCATTATTGCCCTTGTCTTTCCCCAGCAGACTGGGAGAACTCAAAAGGCTGTGAAAGTGGGAAGGTTCTTTCAAAAATTTTTGACTGTGCATTTTTATAAGTGTAGAGCAAATGCTACAACAAGGGAAATAACAGAGGAAAATGTTATATCAAATATATGTTGTTGCTGTTGACTGGATGAGCCATAGGGATATATTTTTAAAGATCTGTATCTTTTTGGGCCTTAATTACTAATGTAAGTCAAGTATAGACCAGGAACAAACAAAGGTCTTAAATGTTTTTTTAACATTTGTTTACCGAAACCAAGTTATGGGTTTGAGTCTAGATTTGATTGAAGACACATATGTATTAAACATATTGCCTTGAAAATTGATATATTAGTTCAGATCATTATAGCACAGAATACAATGCTATGAGCCATATTTCTGAAACTGCTTGGAAATAGACCTTAAGGTTATTTCCTTCCAAGGAAGTTTTCCACTTCAACTTCTAGAACTAACTTCCTTGGTTTCAGCTGGAAGGATCCTCATAATTTTTTTCATCAATAATATATGAAGAACTAAACAGAAAAGATAACATGAAATGTGCTGTTAGTCACATTATATCTCGGAAACAATCATTCTTTAATATGGTTATTTGAAGTCAGGCTAATTTCAGATTATGGTTTACCTAGCCTGTGTCTAATTTTGATAAAAATGTGCAAGGGCTGGCTGTTACATGGCTTTTGATCATTCACATTGAGAGTCTCAGAAAATCTTGACCAACTTAAACTGAGATTTCCCTTCTCAGTTTTAATTTTTTAAACCTTTTAATTTCTTTTTCTTTATAGGACAATCTCATGATTATTATCACTTTACATTTGATCTTCCTCTTTAGAGACAGGTATAATTGTAGGCATTTTTCTCAATACAATACTGAAAGAAATATTTGTAACTTGCCAGGATATAGGCATTAAATTATATCTTCATATAGACACATTTGGTGTATAAAAATATTGACATACATTTATACTGAGTCTTTGCTCATGATATTTTAAGTAAATCAGCTGATATGTATCAATGACTGAAACACATATTCAAGAAGATAATATATGATGGCAGCTAGATACAGATGTGCCGTCACTTATCTCTTCTTATCTCTTCTAGAAAGGCTGTGCCACATTTTGCAGTCTTCAGAATATAAGCACAAGTTCATCTTGCATTCTGACAACTCACAGAAATGTTCCTCTCTTGAAACAGCCTCACTTTAGTCCATGGCCTATTCTCAAAGGGCAATCTGTGCTTCAAATGTAGGAGCTTATAATAGCAAGAAAGGAATGCAATCCTCAAAAACTCTTGCAAAATTCTTCTGTCTGGACTGTTTAATGCTCACAGAAGGTCTCAGGGTCTTGCCTGCCCATTGACAGATGCCTTGGGAAAATGCTGAGTGCCTCATTGTTACCTAGGGCTACCACACCAAAATGCTCAGTATAGAAGCTCCTCTCCCTACATAAACTGAAATCCCTAGGACTGACAGTCTCTGACATGACCTTCCTTTAGCTTAGCTGAGTTCTCAGAGACATCCTGTGTTGCATTGCACCTCCCTCCTAGATTTAGTCTTCTTTAAAGGTATTAGAAACAGATTCAGAGATTGCTCAGCAAGTGACTGAATATTCTGGCAGCTCGGGACTGTGATTTGTGGTTTGTAAGGAGCAACTAACTAGTGGACATTTCTCCCATCTCCCCTTACGTGCAGTCAAATAAATTGGTGGGTTTATACTGTTGCCAATCCAAATATGGTGTGAATTAACACCTGGATAGAGAAGAGAAGGACATTTTACACCTTTTTACTTGGCCTTTTTGGTCACCCTAAACTAGAAAAAAATGCATTCATTTCGATTGATATTTCTTTAAGTTTTTTTTCATTCTACTCATGCTTTGTACTCAAAAACAATTTTAGGAAATGAAAAAAATATGGAAAGCACTAATTTGTACGGAAGGTACTCTAACTAGCATGGTACATTATTTCATATTATACTATTATGGTATTCAGAATTATTAATGTTCATTTAAGGCAGAAAAATTGCAATAGTTCAATCAAAGAAATGTATATCTAGTAATGATACAATTTTTACAATGTAAAATACGTATTAGCATATTATATCCTATGCTTTCATAAACAGAAGCACATATATGTATTAAGATATATACTAATATGAATATATGTTTACACACATCTATTTCTCAGGGATAATTTTGATATTAAAATGTTTTGTTTATTTGACATTAGCTTAAAAAGTTGGAAGTTTATAAATTACACGTTAAAAGTTTTGAACACCAGAAGATCGGAGATTTTACTTCTAATAATTATTAAATTATTACAGATGTAGTCAGGATTGATGCTAACAAGGACCTTTCATCCACCCATAAAATTCCTGATAGATTATGTACTCCATTTGAACATATGATTTTAAATTCAGCAACAAAATATCCATAGCTCATAGCTTTATTAAAATGCAATATGTATGTTAACTGTTATTTTATGATTTCCAGTGGGAGTGACTGATATCTTTGTTTTAATTTATAATTAAATTTATAATTTTTTTAATCCCACTCATAAAGTAGCAGTATAACTCACCAATGCCTGAACCATTTTCTCTTGTGAGTTATAAGGGCTTGCTGTCTATGTGTTTGATTGAAAATCTGTAATTATGTCTTATCAATCCTCTCTGAAAAATAACACGTAATTAGACAGAGCTTCGAAAGTAGCAGTTTTTGTTTTAACCTATAGGAGACTATTTCTTTGTTCAGAGATTTTCAGACTATCAAGGGCTATAGGAAGAAAATAACATTACGATAACAATATTGAGTCTTACTTGGGTTGGTTGGTTGGTTGGCTTTGTTGTCTGGCTTCAGCATATTCATCATCTGTTTACTGAGTAAACATTTGGAGAAGTTACTGCATAGCCAATCTAAACAATCCTGAATAATTGGTGGTTATCTACAGATGTGAATAACTACAAAATAGCTAGATATCCTAATGACATACTTCAGTGATCCATGCCATTCCCAAGTGTTCCTTGCCAAGCAAACAGATCTAAAGGAGTGATTTACAAAGGAAGCTAATAAGCTCAGAGAATTCCCTATTGTATAGGTAATTACCTTTTACGTAGTCTTAATGAAAGAAAAGTCCTTCTGATTTCAGCTTTATTTCAAGGGCTTTTGCTGACATCAAGAGTGAAAGCCAGTGGTAATGGTCTTTGTAATCTGGGACATACTATCATGGTCTTTGTTTTGCTGCATTTTTTTCCTTCAACACTTTATTTTTTTTTAGTTTCGGCCACAGGCCTCCCTCTCTTCTTATTCCATCTTATTTTCACATGCTGATATTACATCTAGTGACAGTGTGAGACTGAGACTTTTGCTGTTTCATAGTATAGCTGACTCCAAACCTCACCAAGAAAGCAAAGTTTAAATAGTTGAATGTCTGTTGGTTTTAACACCAGACATATACCATTCAGGACAGCTGTGTCCAGGGGGTAACTGGCAACAGGACTAGGGAGGGGAAAACCTAGGGTGAATCCAAAACCCAGGGGTAACAGGAACAACCCATGGAGAGGGGGACCCACCACCACAATTGTGTGGGTTTGTATGTGGCAAAACACAACATTTGTAGGACGTACACAAAATTAACACTGTCAGTGAAAGCTGATTTGCATAGCAAGGCTTTGGTATTGGCAGGGGCTGCTGGGATGGCTTTTGGGAAAAACTGCTAGAAGCTTCCCATATGTCAAACTTGGTCGTGTCGTTGACACTACAAAAGTCAATGTGTGAAAATTGAGGTGCAGAAAATTCTGTATTAATAACAAAAAAACTTTTTTTTTTTTTCATGTTGAGGAAGGCCAAAGATAGGCAGATTGCCCACTGAGTTGTAAGAGTCTCCATTCTGTAGAGATATTTAAACCTTCCTGGTGAGAACCCCAGCTATAAACAGGAGTGTTACTAGACCATCAACCCCTCTCTAGTTCCGTGACTTTGAAATGCTGTGCAATTGTGTGTCAGTAAGGCCAACTGGAAATATTTAAGTGCTCTAGTACATTTGTTAGTATTCAACAATTTTTCATTGGTGAAACACATTCTCGTAAATATGCAGACTGATATATGAACACAGAATGATGTCACAATTTTAGAGATTATGGAAGTTTCCTGGTGTCAAGTATGAGGAACAGAACAAGAATCTTGTTAATTGAACCATTTCAAACAGAAGTGCTTCTAAAAATTTATACATGTTTATTTATCTCTCAGTGTTTTAGTGGTGGGGAAATGGATGTGCACCTGATGAAATGGTAGTTTAGCAAATGGTAAAACAACACAAGGAAGTTGTGTTGTTCTACAATCTAAGAATCTGGTCTATTATGCCTTCTTGTTTGTTAATTTAGATTTTTATTTTATTTTACTTTTCTCTCTTACTATATATTTTACTACACTTCTGCATAACTTTTCACAAACAGTATGAGCACTATGTCTCTCTCCCTTAAATGTTTGAAAAAAACTTGGAAGCAAGAGGTGTTTTCAATGTTAAATGCATAATCTTTTGTTCCACATATTTAGTGATAGTATTTTAATTTTATGTTGTTAAAAACCTACTTGAGCAAATGTATTTACCTTTCCAAATAATATATTACACTGTAAAATTTCTGGCTAGTTAAAAAACATAACCTTCAATATCTTTCAAGAGTGAGAGCCTGAATGTCTTCAGAATTACATATCCTTAGATGCAAAAAGGAATTAATTTATGCTACACAAATCTGCACATGATTTTCACCTGTTTTGCTACAATATTTCCATAATATTTTGTTTTGCAATGTCTTTTCTGAAAAATATATAAGTTCCTGCTTTATATTTCATTTAACAGTCCTAGGAACAGCCAGATACATAGAAGCTTTCAGTTTTGAGTTTCAAATGATTGAAAATGCCCGAACTCTCTGGGCAAAAGTCAAAGGGCCAGGAAACCAAAACACCTTTTCCCTCATACAATAACAAAAAATAGAAAGGGACATGATCATCATCTCAGAAATATATTCTCAGGATCCCAGCATGAAAAAAGTTTTGTGTAGCAGCTTTGTAATCTAATTTTTTTAGTAAGACACTTCAAAATGAAGAATTCTACAGAGTGGATCAGAGCTATACATTGTCATTGGAAGGGACTGACTTATCCATCTTCCTTGCAAAGAGAATCAGCTTACAAAGTCATTATTTCCCCTTAACGGAGATGTCACATGAAACGTGGAGAGAAAGCACCATTTGACTAGGAAGTGAGAGTCACACTTCTGAACTGCCATTCTGTGACAGTTATTAAAAGATCCTTTCTTGTTCTAAGGACCCCTTTTTTTGAATTGTATGGCTTGATGTTCAACACTTTAAATTTCACCTTTTAAACTTGAAAAATGTGAAAATAACACAGAATGAAGTTCTTTTGAAGTCTGAGATCTACAAATGAGCTTGTTTTTGTCTAAAAAAAAGTTGTGAGAGAGAGCTGTAAAAGAAAAAATAAGAAAGACTGTAGAATTCAGGCTGAATACAGGCTGTATTCAAAGCAGAGAGATTGTGCTTTTTCATATTAAGCAATGTTTTGTACTCTAATAGATTTTTGTGGTTTCAGCAGAACTATATTTGGAAAGGTACTCCACAGTGTGCTACTTTTCTATTCTTCATTGTTTTGTTTAAGAGTAATCTCATATTCAGAAAATGAAGATTAACTATAGGATAAAATTAAGTTCCTTAGGAAAGAAATATGTTTCCTCAGATTAGAACCATTGGATAATGTGAGCATATGCAGCAACTCAAATTGAAATGTAGAGATTTTGAAGGTATTTGTCTTGTATATTTTCCTATTTAGCTTTGATTAAAAGAAACCCAGAAAACCCAAATAACACATCCTTATAATAATTTCTGATGATCAAACACAGTGTCTGTAATAGCATTCTTCCTATAATATTGGTCATGAATAATGGCCAATATAACCTTAACTGCATGTTGGTGCTGCTTTCCAAATCTACAGTCTTATGACCATAATACAGTAATGGTGGGATTTTATAATTTATACTGATAAACTTGTACAAATACAAATACAGACAAATGCAACCTGGATAATAGATCATAGAGGAAGTACATAACTGTAAAGTCTCTTTACAGTTACTCTTCATATTTCTCTAAATAAACTGCTAGAATATCAATGGCAATCCAGGTAAGAAGTACAAAAGTAAATTAAAAACCTCAGATACATCTTACTGAAAACACAAGTTATTTTCTGCTGTTCTTGACTACTTATCCCTACTAATTGTATGCCTGGAGTAATCATCATTGTAAGGCTTATCATAATCGACAACAAACTTTCTTTCTTTACAAAGGAATGAAAAAAACCTTCCCATTTACTTGTACAAGGAAAAAAAAAAGTTTCATATGTTCCTCAAGTCTTTGAAGTCCCTGCCTTATTATCAGATGTTTCCTTTTCTGCACTAGGAACTTCAGGTTCAAACTCTATGATACAATTGGAACTTGAGGCTTGAGGAGTGTCAAAAATTCCTTTGAAATTACTGATTGTGAAATAGTTTTAAAGAGACTTCATTCTTCTTTGAACTATTTGTGGTTGGTAGGATGCACAGACTTTTCATTCAACTTCTTTTTGTGTGAGTTTTGGTGGGTTTTGGAGAGTTCTTGTCAGTTGGTTTGATGGGGTTTTTGGGGAGGGGGGGGGTAGGGGAAGTTTTTCTTTTTGTTGTTTTTGTTGGAGAGCTTTTTGTGCCAAATTTGTGTCTTCAATGGTACAAATATTTTCAGTTTTATATATCATGCTGCCACTTATTTTTTCACTTTCTCTAGTGGCCTTCATTTAAACCAGATTTTTAATGTAAAAAGTTGCTTTCCATGGTCCTTATTTAATTTTTATTAGAATACAACAGCATATTTTTTTCTGCACTTCATTGACTTACAAATAATGAAAAAGGCAATTTGAGTTATTTTCTTCCTGCAGTCAGTGGGGTTCTACACATTTTAGATATGATCAATTAAAGGAGAAATTTTTGAAATAACTGTTTGTGAGAGGTTCTTAGAAAATGTCTGAAAGAGATTAAAGAATACATAGCATTCATGACAGATATTTCTGCTCTGGTTTTTAAGAAAAGGTCACCTTAGTTGAATCCTACATGAAATAAACCTTCTAGCTAATGAGCACCTGCAAACTTGTCCTTGTTTATTCAATTAGAATTTTTATCCACTGGTCAGCAGCTGTGTATGAATCCCTACAGGTATTTTGCAAAATCTTTCAGTAAAATCAATGACTCATGTGATTTCATGTGAACTAGTTCCCTTGAACTGTTTGTGTATCTGAAGTAGCTTTAATAATCTGTCTTGGGAAAACTCTAATTGGTTTTGAAAATATGAGAATGAAGTCAACATTTATGTTTCTATCTAATGTGGTGCATTTAATTTCACATCCTTTTATTATGATCTGCATAGCTAGGACAAAGTAGAAATGCCTGCTTTCATATTTATGTCTGCTGAAAGAAGTCAGTGGAGTATAGCCAGTGTAGGCTTTTGAAGCTGAGTTCTTGCCTTGCCTTATTTTCCAGTCTTTTTCTCTTAAGGCCACTGATCTGTTGTTTAATTGAAGATGTATAATTACTGTTTTTTTTTTCAAGGCACAAATCCAGTTTTCTAGCAAACTATGCTGTCTGAAGAGGCATCTTCAACATCCAAGGGGAAATAATATTTTCCCCAAGGGTTTCAAGGAGCATCAGAATGCAGATTTCTTTTGTAAATTTAGAGATGAGAATCCTAGTATACTCTATTGTGACATAAAGGCACAAATCACAGAAGGATTGCTGTAACTAGTAGTTTAGATTACCGAGGAATGAAAAGAAGACATCAAGGGACCAAAGGGAATGCTTTCAGTACTTGAGATGTTGACCACCTCTCAGCTATTATAAAAACGCCAGGATGGAGAAGAAAGAGAATTAGCATGAATTGGTGAATGCCTGGATATAAGAGAGCAAAAGGAGAAGAAGGTGAACATGGCAGGAAAGTTTCAAACAGTGAAATGTGAAAAGATATTTATGATATGGCTGGATCAAGTGTAATTGAGGATGAACTGTCCAGGAAATGTAGTTACAGTTCCAGAGTATCTGCAAATGGTAAGTCTTCTTGGACTCAGAATTTTTTTTACTTTAGCACAGATTTCACCCATGAGGCTGCAAGTATAATAATTTATCCAGAGTAATTTACAAGAAAATTTTTGGTGCTATTTCCACAAATTCTGCATGCAAAATTTATATTTTTCATATTATCCTCAGACGTCAGATAATTCCTAACTAGGAAGTACCAGTGGTTTCAGATATGGAAACAGTGACAGAAGATCAAACAAAACAGTACTGTGTCACCAGATAGACATAATCAATGTGTTTTAAAGTAAGAACCATTATCAATTCGTTCAGATTTATTTGCAGTATGAAAAATGTGTTTCCAATGGATACTGATATTCAGGATAGCATTTAATGAAGTGTTCAAGCTAATATGTAGTGACACCCTACAATAATACCAGTTTCACCTAATTTTAGATATAATATGGTTTATGATTTTATTTGATTGTTCAAATGGCAAAGCTGGTGGAGATTAATAGTATTCAGTTAAGGTCAAGAGAGACAGACTTTACCCATGAAAGAAATTGCTAGGGTCAGAAGTCACTAGCACAAGTTTTCTTTACAGAAAACACTTTTTCATGAAAAAAAAAATAAAGTAAAAAAGCAAAGAGTTCATCTTTCCAAGATAGAAGTGTGTTATTGTAAATAAAAGAAACAGTCTAAAGCTGAAAGGTTTCTGGTGAGATTGGATAGTCCAAACTAAAAACATGAAGCTTCCAAATTAATTTATCTTCGCAGTAAATTCCCTGACTGAAGTTTTTGGTGTTCAATGAAATTTCTGGGTTTAATGTATTTAGTTCAAAAATAGGGCAGAGAAAGACTAATTCTAATTGCAGCAAAAAAGTGTCACAGAAGTGACTATAGAGTTCAAAGCTGAATGTGAAATGTAGACTTATCAAAGAAACTTAGATTGAACTGAAGATTTTCAGCAGCACGGAAAGATGTATGACAAATAGAAAGTCATAGAATCATAGAAAGGTTTGAGTTAAAAGGGATCATCAAAATTCATTTAATCCTATCTGCTGCCACAATCAAGGCAGCTTTCACTAGACCAGGTTGCCCAAAGAGCCCTTCAACCTTGTCTTGAACACTTCCAGTTGTGGGATATTACAGTATCTCACCACTGTTATCATAGAATATTTCTTCCTTATGTTCAGTCTAGATCCACTTTCTTACAAATTTAAAGCTATTGCGCCTTGTCTTGTCAAGTCATGGTAAAAAGTGTCTCTGTCTTCATTATAAGATCTCTTTAAGAAATGGAAGACTGCAATAATTTGTCCCTGGATATTTCTTTTCTCCAGGCTGAATAACTCCAATGATCTCAGCCTTTTTTCATAGGAGGCATATTCTAGCCCTTTGACTGTTTTCATGGTTCTACTCTGGACCATTCCCTACAGATCCATATCCTTCCTATATTGAGGACTGCAGAGATGGATGCAGTTCTCCAGTTGGGGGCTTGAAATACTATATTATCTTAGTTTTCTCTAAGATAATATAGTATCTTAGAAAGAATGATGACTTTTCTCAAGAACAAAAATGTAATTTACTTTCTGTGAATAATTGTTTGTCAGTATTCTTCTGCACACTGAGAAGTGACAAGTGCAACAACTTTTCAAGGTCACTATAGTTTATATTTCACATATACTTTCTGTTTTCTTATTCTGCTTTGTGATTTTTAAGACTACTAATCTTATTCCCCAGGAAAAAAAAAAAAGAGAGAGAACTTTCAATATAATTACTATTAAATCTTCATGTGATTAATCATGTTCCCTTAAAAATTAGGAATAACTTATTTAAAATAGTTGCATCAAAGATATCTTAGCAATAACCTGAGTTAGGTTTGCGTGGTGAGTTTATTTTAGCTACAGGTGTGACTACTAGAAGCTTCTTGCATCAGAGCCAGTCTTAGCTGGGTCTGAGATGAACCTGTGACTGGCCTCGGGGTCAAGCCCATCAACAATGGAAGTAACTACCCCGTGATAAAGTATTTTAGAAAAGGGGAAAATACCAGTACAATTTCCACTGAGAAAAGAGGAGTGAAAATTTGTGACAGAAACATCTCTGCAGACATCAAGGTCAGTGCAGAAGAAGGGACAGGAGGTGCTCCAGGCACTGGAGCTGAGGTTTCCCTGCAGCCCGTGGTGCAGCCAGTGGTGAGGCAGCTGTGCCCCTGCAGCCCATGGAGGGCTGCAGGGATGCAGAGATCCACCTGCAGCCTGTGGAGGACCCCACATCGCAGGTGGATGCCCAAAGAAGACTGTGACTCATGGGAAGCCCTTGATGGAATAGGGTCCCACAATGTGTGGAAGGGACCCACAGTGGAGCAGATAGTGGAGAACTGCAGGCATGTGGGAATGACCAATATTGAAGATGTTCACGGAGGACTCTCTCCTGTGGGAGGGGCCCCACACTGAAGCAGAAGAAGAGGACGAATGAACATCAGAGATAATGCATGATGAATTGAGCACAACCCTCATACACTTTACCCCTGTGCCACCCAGGGGGAGGAGGGAGACAAAAAAAGAAATGAAAGGGAGTCAGGGAAGAGGGGAGGGGTCTGGGGAAGGTGTTTTTAATATTTGAGTTTATTTATCATAATCCTACTCTGATTCTGACTGGCAGTAAATCAATTACCCCAAATTGGCTTTGCCCATGATGATAATTGATGAATGATCTCCCTGCCTTTATGAGCCTTCTTTGTATTTTTCTCCCCTCTCCAGCTGAGGAGGTAGATTAACTCGGTTGCTTGGTGTGTACCTGGTGTTCACCCAGGATCAATCCACCATATAATCATATTCCATTACATCATTTTCATTCTATAAAAGTACAAAAAAATATGTATGCATCCCGTTGCACATTTCTTGGCAAGGTACCTGTTGAAGTTCAACACTTATTTGTTTGAGACAGAGTTCAAAACCAACCACGTTCAGGAGTCAAATGCACAGAAATAAAAAAAAAAAAAAAAAAACGTAAGAGTTAGCTTTAGATTCTCTTTTTACATAGATATAAAAATAAAGAACTTTTTTTGTTACTTCTTGGTAAAGAATTCACTTATATTTCAAGATCAAAACCACATATTATTTTTTAAAAGTAGTTTGAAATAGGCTGCTTGTTTTTTCATATATAGTATCACACTTACCTTTCTTTACTCCAAAAGATTTGGTCAATATTAAAAATCACCTACCTTAAAACTGAATGCTGAAGTACTACTCCCTCTCAAAGTTAAAAGTCTTTAAATCCTGCTGTCTGAACAAAAGGATTGCAGTTAATCATGTAGTGAGTTCTCTCAATTGCTACATACCATTTAAAGAATATGAAGATTTTTAACAGTAATGCTGTAATTTTTAAAGTCATAGATAATCTTCTACCACTGTCATAAAAAAGATACTTTTGAAGACAGAATAATAATACATATTTGTAATGGCAATAATTCTGAATATGAGATTATTATATATACATATTGTTTTAACTCAGTAAACAATTATAATAGGAATAAGCAGAGATAGATCCTCAAATGAGGATAAATTCAGAGATGCACTAGAGTAATATTTTAAAAAAGAAAATATTTCAGGTCATAAGGAAAACAAAAAGAAAGGTAGCATGAGGAGAGGGAAGAAGATGCTCTTCTAGTTCACTTTTGCCTTTAAAAAGAGGGAGCTATCTTGTATTTGTCAAACTAAATTCCTCCATAACATTACTGTAGACACTTGATAGGTGTCCGTTTGAAGTGCTATTCCAACTTTTGTGTCTTTTATTATTATAATTATTTTAGTGAACATAATTATATAAAGTATTCCATCTGTACTCTCTTACTGGAGTCCAGAAGTTAGTGTGTGAGTTCAGTTAATCTGTGACTGCTGCCACATGCCTCAGAACTGGGGATACAAAGATTGTGAAATCAAAATTCTGTACTGACTCATGTAAGATTCAGAAAAAACCTTTAGCTGATTTATATTTGGAACCAATGCCATATTGCTCTTCATTAATACTGTGAATCTACAGTCTAGCATATGTAAATGGGTACCTTTACTTTATTGGGATTTTTGCTTGAAAAACATAGGAATTTATAAAAATGACCAAAAAAAAAACCCCACAGGTTAAATGAAAAAATATGATTAATATATATTCTTCTTTCACAAATTCCTAAATTTATTTTTTTTATATTTACCTTCCTGTGGGAAGGAGAAAGAAGTAAAGGTACTGTCTTTTAGAGTGTAAGTGCCTATACAGAAACTCATGGAAAGGTTTTCCAAGGAAGAGGGATTATCTTACACAATTTTTATGTCTTTATCTTTTGTCAGGGAAGAAAAAGGCAAACTTTGCAAATCTATGAAAAATGTGACCTAGGGATCTTCCTGAGTATCTATCTGTTTGACAAGAGGTTCTGTGTTCCCACAGAGCCTTGCCTGCCTTATTACTCCCACCTGCCTTCCCTTACAGTCAGTCTAGTATACTGAATTATGGTAGAATGAGGCCTCCAGGGCACTGAAAATGCATAAATAACTACACTGTTATCTATGATCTTACAGAAGCAAGGAGCTAATTATAGATATCTTCTTATTATGTTGTCCTACATTTTTCCTGGTGGATATAGACACGTCTTCTCCTCTCCTTAAGCTAAAACTATTAAAGAAAACCTTTGTCTTAGCTTCCTATTCCCCAGGTGAAATTTTCTGAGTGAATTCTTTTCAGAGCAGAAAGAATCTTCCTGCTTTCATTTTGCTCCTTTTTTTTTTTTTTTTTTTTTTCAACACCATGGTTCACAATATTGCTTCATTTTTAAAAGACAGAACACAGCAGCCTGCTGGATAAACTTACTGTGCTCCTAATCTTGTGACACTCCTTTTATGTTGCCTGTCAATAGGGAGCAACATTTAAAGATGGAACTATTTTTCCGAATTGTATCCCATTTCCTGAGTCTTATTTACAAATACAGAATTAAATGGAGAGGCAGGGAAGGGAGTTGAAGTGATTATTTTGTGCTTTTAGGTCTGGTGCTCTAACAAAAGAAATGGACAGAAAAGCACAAATCATGATAGTTCATCTAAGTAGAAGGCATCAAAACAGTAACTATGAAAGCAGGCTTTAGCCATCTTGCACTGACATTCCCAATAGGAATTTTTTTCCTGGGAAAATTAAAAATTATTGGAAGTGAAGAAAATTAAAGAGACAAAAGTAACTAAGAAAGATGTCACAAAAGCAAAGGTTGTGTTTTACATCAGCACACATCTCTTTCACCCCACTTGACATCTATGGAAGGCAGGGAGACATAGCATAGTTTAAGTGCAAAGGTGTCGTGGTAATTACTCGTTTCTCTACATTCTTTTGGCAGAGACTTAAATGGTACACAGAGCAAAAAAAGGACTAAGAAAATATAACAGAGCTTTAAAACTGGGCCCTAATCCTCCATTTGCTCTTCTGCTGTTTAGTTACTAGTAAATCCCTTTCTATCTCTAAAAGAAGATAGATGTTTCACAAGTGGTTCCTTATCTCTTCTGTGCTGATGCTTGTAACCCTAGTAGGATAACTTCCAATATACTGACATATTTCCACTTTCATTTGTAAGAGATAAATATTCCAGCATGCACACTATTCAAAATTAATATTATCTAAATGCTCTTAAACAATCTGAAAACATAAATACTCCTATTGCAAATTTTGATCCTGCTGAATTTTATTTTAAGCAGAAGCTTGAGCTGATTGTGAGAGAGCATCTGTACATTTATACGTATATGTACGCTCTAGGTTATTTTTAACAAAAAAGAGAAAAAAAAATGAAGGAAAGAAGTTTCAGAGTGCCAGCTGATGAAGGGGAAAGATTATTGCTTCTCCACTAACATGCATTCCCACCCTATCATGCCCCAGTCTGTAGCAGTGACCTGTCAGAAACACAGCAGGTGCCCCTGAGTGCACTGGCTGGCAGAGGCCTGAGGAGCTCAGGAGTGTGATGGTACTAGGAGCCCCAGGGCAGTCACATAAATGCCTGTTTGCTGACACAGAGCTGTGCAACAACCTAATGAAGCTACACATAAATAATAGCACAGGTGGAGTTGTCTAATGTATAAAAAACCAAAAATGTGCAGATTTTTTTGGTGGGGATGTAGTTACACTGGTCTCACTTCTTCAGAATTGGGTATGAAGAACTTACTGTTGTGCTGCCTCGTCCTGGAATTTATATGAATGTCTCTCATTTGTTACTGCATATTTACTCCTCAGCCTGCACAAGATATAATTGTAAGCTATTAATTTTCTAAAAGAAAAATTACTTTCTGCCTTCTTTTTTTACTTATACAATTCCTTCCAATTCCTCCATATTGACTTGGTTTAAAGTGACAGGACTGAAATCAATGGACAGCAAAATTGATTTTCTGCATTCTGACAAGCACACAGTTTTCTAAGGAACACGGATGATCAGCCTGAGTTGTAGTGTCCAAATTATCACCAGCCTATCATAAATACTCAACACTGGTACTAGCTACGGTGTGATAAATTTCAATTCCACTTCTTGTCACAGAAGAGCGTTTCCAACAGACACTAGGATCTTCCTCTGCAGTGTGTTTCAGCTGCTGTTTTGTAAATCAGTTTCACATCAGTAGCTAGCAGCAGGAGTAAAACCAACTGAAACTGGAAAATAGAAGCCTTTAGTCACAGGTTTGGATAAACAATGCTTTCACATAATTCCCTCACACTTTCCCATTGTCTCAAATATGTTTGACTACTGATGGTATCTAAATAAAAGTGAAGTGATGGCAAGGAGAAAATTATATCAAAGACCAAGACAAAACAATAGTGCATTCTCAGCAAAGGTGAAAGTGGTAAGAGATTGTTCTCCCTATTTTTCCCACTATGACATTAACTTCCACCTCTTCTGGATCTTGGACACTATATCAGCAGTCTTGGGAAACTTCAGGAAGACTGAGATGAATACATATTTGAGAAGTGTCAAAGATGAGGCAATCATTCTTGTACACACATGGGCACTTGGATAGGGATCCCAAGTGTCCCAGATGAAACCCTTCAGGGCCAGTAAGGTCTGTTAATGCCCTCAGGATCCAAAGAGATAAAGCCTGAGGGAGCTTGGCTGGTTCCCCTTGCAGGAAAGATGGCTTCTGATATGTGTCTGTTGCTACCTAGTTGGAGAACTCAGAGAAGGTGAAGCCAGACTCCAACTGGAACTGCAAAAGTCCACTAAACAAGAGGCAATGAGAAGTCTGAGACTGTCTGATAAATTCCAATGATTTACCATGATCAATCAAATAAGGAAACTAGTACTCAGAGGTACTGTAAAATGTACATCACTGGAAGTATTGACTCAGAACCCCAAGGTCTGGAGGCTCTGTATCCGATTACACTTGCTATGATCAGAGTTAGGTCAGGTGATCTCTGGAGGTTCCTTGTAACCCACTGTGAATCCATGATTAGAAGCAGCATTATCTTCCTACTGGAGCATGAGAAAAAGCATTTTCAGCAATTTAATGGCTCCAGAATACAGAGTGAGCCTGCAGCTATGCACTGAATACAGAATTTGTACTTTGAGAGAGATGCACAGATATCTTGTCATGTGTACTGCTAGTTTTATCAGGGAGTTATGTCTCCTTTTCACATAGAATATCATTGTATAGTAAGTTGGATTCATCTTAACCTGTTCAGCCTGAGGTTTACTACTTAGTTATTTACAGGTGACAATAAATCTAGAGCCACATTGACCTTTTTATAGAAGCATGAATGAAAACAGCTGTCACATTGGTAAAATTCAGTTAAATTACTCATTACTAATCTGATTTTTTTCTCAATGAATGTCATAATTTTAAACCCTAATGTCAAACAAGTGCACTTTACCTATTCTAAAACAACAATACAGAGCTCCAAAAGCTGGCATTACATGGAGGACAGCTCTGTCAGGAAGTGAATTAGCCTGCTTTACCATTTCTATTAGGTAACATTTAGATGCACACAGAAGCTTTTGAGTCAACAGAAGTCACGGACTTCTATACCTGTTAATTCTCTCTCTCTCTCTCTCTCTCTAAATTCTTTTGAATTTTGTAGCTTTCTTTGAAGCAGCATTAATTGCCGTCAGTTTCAGGTGTGCTCCCTGTGCAGTTTTGATGAGGTGATTTGCATATGGCTAATCTACATAGAAACCTGACCTTGAGCTTAGGTATCAGCAGGCTCTGCCCTTAGCAGTGGTAAGAGCTAGCCATGCCTCTGACCCAGATCAGGGAGAAAAGATTGTCTTCAACAATAACAAGAAAGACGCCCTGTGAAATTTGTCAGGTATTTTATTAGCTTTTGATCTCCTTTCAACACTGAATGACCACTGCTAAATGGTCCATGCTAAATTTCCATGCTATTAAAAAAGGAGTAAAAAATCCATCATTTTGTCTGTGTGCCTTGGATGACTTTTTCTGGACTGTTCATTGTATGTGCTCATTGTTTTTTCTCTTGCTCATTTTTTCAAGGCATTTCACAGCCCTCTATGATTTCTCAGACCTGTTGCTTTCCTATTTTTCTTTTTTTCTGCTAGACAAAATCAATTTTTATTATAGTATTTTTTCTTTTTCCTGATTTTTCTCATACTGGTCTTCTGTATGGTGTGCTGCTTATAAAACTATAAACCATACCATATTACCATATTTAATCCTACCATCCTTTACCATACTTAAATCCCTCCATCAAATGACATCTGCCATCTGTCCTTCCATAAATTAAGGATATTAAAAGACTTCAGATGCATTAAACTTTTCAAAATCACAAGTATGTGCCCTTAAGAATGTATTTTTTGCTAATAATTTTTGATCTCCCCACATCCTCCTTAATAATTATCTTCCATTTTAGAAGTGTTTATCATCACATTTAGATTATGGTATCATTGTAAGACAAATAATTTCCAATGAAAATATTTTTGAATCAGTGTCTTCATCTTTTTCTTTTTTTTTTTAACCTCTATTTCCTTTGTTAATGATATCAGAAATTTTTATACATTTAATGATACAGGATAAAAGTTTGAAATATATATGCAGCACAGAGGAGACACACAAGGACAATATAGACACCTATTTTGTTTTTCTTTATGCAGTGCAGTTAGTTTGCATATAAAGATGTTTCAGAAACATAATCTTCTTTTTGTGGACAGCTTCTTAAAATTCTGACATCAGCACAGCTGGATATCTGACAAGCAGAAGGATTTAGATAAATATAAGCCTGGGTATTGCAATGTGTTTGATTGAAAATATGTCTCATACCAATGGCAAATGAAGTATCTCTGTGTTTGAAGGAGGAGGAGGTGAGTGCTGTAGTCTTCTGTGATCTGTCCCCAGTGAGGAAAATGACACAAGGTACTGATAGAATGAGATACCTTATCAAATTAAACTGTACTCAGAGAGTTAATACCATTGAAATTGGGACATTTTCTTATAATAAATATTCCAGAATCTAGCTGAAGATCAAAGCCAATAAATAGAGTTTCTGTGATCTCATCTGGTTGATTTACATTAGAGACTGGAGGAGATATGGCAAAGCTGTTGTCCTGAATAAACACACAGGGGCAAATTTTCATTGGATTTTCACATGTATTATGTACAATAACTTGCTGATTACACTACGGGAAAGTAAACTTCTGTTGGCCCTTTTGTTGTAGCTCATGGCAAAGTTGGTTAACTTTTAGAAAGCATTTTCATACTGTGTTTATTTTGTTCATAGAAACATTAAAAAAGGAATGTGTCATTCACACAAAATAGCTCAAATCTACTGTATAAAACTTGTAACACTACTGCTGGCTACTCTGCTTTCTGGCATGCCCTATCTGACGCACTAATTTCAATTGTAAATCAGAATGTAGGGAGTTTCAGCTGCTGCAACTCTTTAAAGGGGTATCCCAAATAACTTGGGTTGCAATCCAGTTTCATTGTTCATTGGCATATATGACTATTCATGATGGCTAAAGTTACTTTCTGTGAACTCAGGGACAGCATTCCCAGTGACTTTTGCAGGAAGATCTGGTTCATTGCTTTTCAATGCTCATGTCTCTACAACAGCAGTAAGCATTTTAAAGGGCATGTCTCTGTGAGGGGTTGAAAACCAGTTTCAGTCAAAGCATAAACTACAGGAGAAACTATTAAAACATGCTTCAGTTTCCAAAATCCACATCTTCACCAGTCTTCCCAAAGAGAAAATAATTTGTTCATTATCTTGTCAAATGCTATATAGTTTCAGTGTACTGCTTCCTTTAAAGAAAATTGTCATTGTAACATTTTTTTACCTAAGCTATGGATATTGTTTTTGTACTGTACAGAAGATATATATATATAAAAATCTTTTTACCTCCATTCTATTTTTAGTGATTGAGGGTAAACAGAAACACAAGGTGAAAATACAGACTCAACATTATTCTCAAGCATTTTTGTTTTATACATAAGTGAAAAACACTTTCTTACACTTTTTTTTTAGACTCCAAGCTAAAAACAAAACACTAGTTTGATAACTAGATAATGAAAGGTATATTTGCACTCCAAAGTTACATATTCCTTTGTGTTAACTCTTTAAAATGTTTGCATTCCTCTTCTTTTCCAGCAGTGACTGTATATTATTGTTTGGTGTTTTATAACAATAAAAATTTTTTCTGAGCATTCTGCACAGAGTATAAAAATAATAAAAGGTAGATCACATCTTGGAAAGGATCCATTCTAAATTTAGTTTTCCACTACTTAATCCTCTGCAATATTCCATAACAACAGTTGAGTTCTAACTCAATTGTGTAAAATATGATACCAAAGAAGCTTGGTAATATGACAATATTAAACACTACATAAAACCAGGTTAATAAATACAGGCTATTAAATAATTGGCCCATAAGGTGATGCTGAAGGGAAGAAATGTTTTCTGTCCTTTGTTCTAATGTTTTGAAATCTTAGCCAGGCTTTAAAAGAGCTGGTTAAGTATCATTAACATTGTTTCAGGGTAATCCAACAGGAAATCTAAATTCAAGGTCATAAATTCCTATTAAATAAAAGAGAGTAGAGAAAAAGGATAATTAAAACAAAGTTGGAAATAAAGAAGATGCAGTACTGTTTTCTTTACTAAGATATGTATGTATAGGCAATGTCATTATTAGTCTGCAAACAGTAGTCTATAAATAACATTAAAATTAAACACATTTTGCTGCAACGTAGCTCAAGTAATTGCTTTATTTCATAGACACAATCACATTCTAGATAGACATAAATGTGTCTTTGACATTTTAAGGAATTTCTATGCAAAAATATAGATAGTCTGACACTTTGCATAATAATTATTGCATAATTATTACTTTTTTAATTTTAACTGAAAAAGCTAAATTCAGGGAGGTTTAACTCAAAATGCAAAATTTCAATAGCAATTATTTATAAAAATTTAAGCTTGCAGTAATTTTGCAGATGACACTGAGTTTAATTGGCGTGTTGATCTGCTGGAGGGTAGGAAGGATTTCGGAGGGATCTGGACAGACTGTTTTGATGGGCTGAGGCAAATGGGTACAACGTGGCCAAGTGCCAAATCTGCCTTTGGGCCACAACAACCCCAGGCAGTGCCACAGGCTGGGGCAGAGTGGCTGCAAAGCTGCCCACAAGAAAAGGAGCTGGGGGTGCTGGTGACAGCAGCTGAACATGAGCCAGCAGTGCCCAGGTGGCCAAGAAGGCCAATGGCATCTTGGCCTGTACCAGCAATAGTGTGGCCATCAGGACCAGGGCAGGGATTGTCCTCCTGTACTCAGCACTGCTGAGGCCACAGCTCAAATCCTGTGTTCAGTTTTGGGCCCCTCACTCTAAAAAGACACTGAGGTGCTGTAGCATGTCCAGAGCAGGGCAGTGGAGCTGGTGGAGGGCCTGGAGCACAAGTCCTGTGAGGAGCAGCTGAGGGAGTTGGGGGTGTTTAGCCTGGAGAAAAGGAGGCTCTGGGGAGACCTTATCACTGTCTACAAATACCTGAAAGGAGGCTGTAGTGAGGTGGGGGTTGGTCTCTTCTCTCTTGTAGCAAATGATAGAAGGGAGAAAACCTAATATATAGGGTATATACTAGGAAAAATGTCTTCACTGAAAAGGTGATCAGACATTGAAACAGGCTATTCAGGGAAGTGGTAGAATTACCATCCCTGGGAGTGTTCAAAAGGTTGTTGGGGACATGGTTTTGTGGTGAACACAGCAGTGTTAAGTTAATATTTGGACTCTATGATCTTAGAAGTTTTTCCAATCTCAACGTGTCTTTGGTTCTATGATTCTACGTGTACTGTAATTTAGATTACAGATTCTTTGGGGTGTGAGCCTTTCCTTTATGTAATATCATGTCCATTTTGCACCACAGTTGTAATAGTAAATATTAGATACCCATGTTCAAGATGGCACAGTGCAGTGCAATGTAGTGCAATATAGGGAGTAATATTTAGCAGGAATTTGAAGTCTTAGAATAATTGAAAACCTGAAATCTGAGCTTGAATGGATTCAAGTGTCCACAAGAAGTGTGCAAAACACAGAGGAGCAGTAGCAACTAGAGGTATGTGTTGCAATTCAAGCTGCAGGATGCAAAGGATTTCATGGCCTTTCCCCATAACTAGAAGTGTTGATGGATATCTGAAATATAGCAATTAATGTGGCAAATAATATCTGGTGTAAAAACATTGTGATGATTTCTTTAAAGATAAATCTACAAACTAAGTGTAATGCAAAGTGTTTGAATTCCTTGACTGCAGCTGAGTAATAAAGCACAAGAAGTATGAATGGCATGGGCTGTTATCAGTGTTCATTTAATGGATACAGGACAAGAGCTGATGTTTTTCTGAGCCATAACTCATTTGGCTGCAGTACTGATCTTGTCAGTCTCTATTGTTTTGTTTCTATACCAAATGGTGTCTGATATTCCAAAGCTCTTGCAGTCATACTTTTTATTTTCCTGACCCTCTGTCAGAGCTTGCATGAACCAGAGAAAATGATGGTCGAACCATCTCATCACACTGAATGTCTGTATAAATCCATCAGCTAGCTAGAAAATCTACTCTGAAAGGCTATATAGCCTTCAGTGATCTAATATACTAAAAAGAACCATGGTAAATCACAAATCACCACCAAATAGTTTTTATTTTGTAGAGACCACCCTTTCTAGCATACCTAGTAGGGCAACCAGAATATAAGCAACAAAAGTCAAAGCAGGAGGCGAGGTATGTCTGCAAAAGTGACCAGAGACTTGTTTTTCAACATGTGTGTGGAATAAGAAAGAACATTAATCACAGCTATGTATCTGTACCGTGTGTATCTATTCCCCAATGAAAGCCGGAATACAGATCTGATAGTGATCTTGCATTAAATTATTACTTAGAAATACTAAAATTTCATGCATTTATTTGCATGATTTTAGATGAATGGAGTGATCCCCTCTCTCCATTTCTCTCTTCAATTTTCCCCTTTGACAAATGAAATATTATTTGCCTTCAGAGAACTGATATGAACAGCTAAGAGATACTATAAACTTTATTTTTACAATTGGATTTGCATAGATACTCTACCGTGTACAATAACACTTGTATTTCTTTCCCATAATATATCCATCATTACCACCTAGTTTTTCATATGTAAAACAGTATTCAGGTTTTTGTACCTGAGTAATATTTGGAAAGATTATCTTAGGGAAATCTAATACTAATACTAATACTAATACCAGTAATAATAATAATAATAATAATAATAGTAATAAAGCAAACACCAAACCAAACAAGACAAAAACCTCTAAGCACAGCTAAAAATCCCCACTTATCTTTCATTAAACATTAGTTATTGTCTAAGACAGGTGTCAGTATTCACTTTGTATCTCTTATTAGAAGCACCAAAAGACTCTTCAAAGCATATTGCTGTTGTCCTGTCCTCCTGTCCTCAATATGCGCTTTAGAACCTATTGAAGCATCACTGATCTTCTTTATTGCTGTTCCAGTCCTCCTGATGCTTAATCACACATGTCAAACATATGCCAGACAATGTTGGATGTCATGAAAGTCAACACTCATATTTTCTGTACTTCCTCAAATACTTCAGCTAATGTATTCTCTCCATCTGTTGCAGAAAAGCAAATATAATGATAATGCAGTGATGCTGAAGTTATCGTATAAATCTAGTCTATTACTGTCAAAGATTGAAACTTTTTAAATACTGTTAGTTGGTAGGGATCAACTAGGTCTCCTGAACAGCTTTGAAAATCTCAGGCAAGATTCCAGCATTTTGCCGTCAGCCACAGCAAGAGACTGAATTTCCCATTGTGCCTTTAACCTCCTGTGCAGCTACCCTGCTGCAGAGCCTTCCAGCTGTTTCCATTCTTGAGAATTTTCCGTTCGTACTCATAATTTGGTCATATTCAGTAACCAGATCTTAAATTGTGAACAGTCAGACACATATAAGGCTATTATGCAACCTCTTGTTTTTTTCTTTCCTCATACACAAAATCTCTCTCATCAGCAGGCCTCAGCCCTACTGTGCCAGCCTTCTGTATATCTAATGGCATGGATGACCTCACTTAGAAATTCTAGTCCTTAAAGGAACACGGAATAGCGTATATGTAATGATAAGGGAATGGAAGATATTCAGTGTTAGCTGTCAAGGAGTATTTCCACCATCAGCATTAACCATATAATATAGTGGCAGTAGAGGGCAATGAATGTGGAGAGAAGTGAGAGCAATCAGCAAGCTTTCATTCAGTGAGATGGAAGAGCTTGTCAAAGACACAAACAACTAATCAGTTGCCAGCACTGATTGATGTCCCAGCCTGCATTCAAATCTATCATTGTGACCAAGTAGTGCCTATCGTTTACCCAGTGGATGGATAAACTAGAAGTAATATATGGTGTCTAAGCAAATAGATCATTAATTCCGCTTAATATGTGGGGGCTAAAGTTTAAATCTTTTTTCTAAACAGCAATCTTTCCCTTCAGGGAGGAAAAAAATAAAACACTAAAAAAAATAACAACCAAAAAAAAAATCTAGTCTAGTTGACTAGGCAACAAAGTTGGGGGATTTTTTACAAGTTACAAATCCATTGCATTGGATTTTATTTCAGTTTATGGCCCATAATTGTCACTGAGTATTAAATCTGTGAGCAAATTTATTAACATCTTAATTAAAATGGCTAAGGAAGATAAGAAATTAGATGGAGATGGAGAAAGAGGGCTGTCTTATGCTTAGGCTTTCTTATTCCCCTGAGTGTTCCCAAGCTCAGCCCTTCTAAACTATTGCCCTTGACTTTATATTATTTTTTCTGACTATAGCATGAAAATTTTAAATGTAGGCATACAGTTAATTGGATTTTATTATTGCTTGACTTCTTCTTAATTGCAGGGCATGGCATCGAATGATTTCTCAATGGTTTGTAAATTCCACATTTTACACCAATCAGCATCAAAGTCTGCCAAAGATTTTGGCAGACATTCTTGCAGAATGTTAACTCAGGTCATAATTACTGGAAAAAATGAAGTCTGCATCAATATAAATTATGACTGTATTGGGACTGGACAGGAGGAAAAAAGTAATCTGCAGTTCTCTAAACTGAAGCTTGGTTTTATCTTCTGTCAATCTTCAATAGGAAAAAATGTTGATGTTAAGAATTAAGAAAGAGCATCTCAATTTGCTGCATACCCTGTAATGAAACAAAACTTTAACCTCTGAAGCAGAAATAGCTAGCAGTGTGATTTCTATATTTTTGCAGATTATTACGAGACACTGTCTTGTTTTGAACATTGTCATTAGCCTCTCATAAGTGGGCTACTGTTAATAAATAATTAATAGTTTCATTCATGATTTGTATCTTAAGCTATAAATTATTAATATCAGGCAACTACAATAATCATAAGTATTTATATATTCCATTAGGTTTAATATACTTCACTTTTAAGACAGTAAGAGTTCAAAAGTACTATTAAAATGTTTGCCTAAAGCACAAGTCTGCTGAATTTGTTACTAAGTAGTATGCTTAGAAACATTAAGGCCAAGAAAAAGAATATTTTTCTCCTGTAACTTCCAGAATTATTTTTTGAATGCAAAAAGCCTTCCTGTACAATTTCCAGATGATCTCCCAACTTAAACCTGACTACATAAGGGTGGATGGCAAACATGCAAACTGTTCAGCCATGTAGATATTCTCAAAGTCATTGTGTTTGTCAGCTGGAAACTTCACTTACAAGAGAGACTTGATGTGAAATACCTGTCAAGTCATCCTGAGATTCTTATTTTGTTGAGAATCACTGAAAAAGCTCAATTTAAAATCCGTAAAAATTAAACTGAAAAAATACTCTCTCCCACGTTAATATTAGTCCAGATGCTTGGATGGAAACATTCTGTTCTTTCAGAATGGCTACCCTTTTTCTCAGTAATCTATTTACCTGGAAACTGTAATATCATTGTACATTACTGTGATAGCTTTTCAAATACATAGGCAGTAGAAATGCCTTATAAAAGTATTTGTAAGAACCTGAATGTAATGGTTCGCATGCTTGATTTAAGAAAAGTTGTTTAACCACAATGGTTTGAAAGCATTTACTTTAAAACATATTCAATAGCTCTTTGCTTTGAAAACTGAAATACGTATTATTTGAAAAGTATGCATCTATATATTTGTTCAGAACAGCCTAGTTTCTTTTAGGGGAATATTTTTCTATCATAAATAAAGTATCCATTCTATTAAAATTATTAACATAAAAACATGCTTTAGTTTTTCTTGTAACTGTTAGATAAATGTGAAAAAATACTTTATTAATAACAAAAAAATATGCTATAATGAAAATACTATAAACCTGCCTTTGGTGTTTAATACAAAAATTTTGTTTCCAAACATTTCTTTGATAGCCTCTATGAGACCCATAAAAGCTACATAATCAACTCAAATTCCATGAAATAGGCCCAAGAGGACTGAAATACTATTCTATACTGGGAAATTTTACTGAGCACATATTACTTGTAAATGCTGTTTATTGCCCCTGCCCCTGTTTTCCAAAGGCTGCTAATGTTGTTTTACAATCTTGTGCCTAAACACCAAACTGCAGATTCAGTTTCAGGGAATAGCTCAGACTGTAACAGGTTCTTTTTTTCCATTTCTGAGCATGTGTATTCTATCAGGAATTTGAGCAATTCTTATCATTTTTGGTACAGAACAGATACTTATGGCAGGAATATTTAATTGAATTGTATTTATACAAACCTTCTGATTCTCTGGCCCCTTCTAGGCATAATGGTGTTAGAGCGCTTCTGTGTATATTTCTGTGCATATTGTTTTTTGATCCCATCACTTTTAGGACAGAACCACACTACATTTGAATAGTGTAATTTTCCAGAAATTAACACATTTCAAAATATATATTTTGTTTTGGTTTGTTTTGATTTTTAACTTGGAAAAGCAGATGTTCGAAAAATCAGATGGTTAAAAAAATCCTTGGTGTTAAGGTATCAGTGGGAGTCCTCCTGGCTAAAAATAGAAAATGGCTGGGTGGGATTTAAATCATACCTATCCATATCTGTGTTTTAGGCAGTTAAATAAATTAGCCACTTCTGAAAAAAATATGATCTTACAATAAGGAGGTTAGAAGTTAGTTTAAATTTTCACTATACAAACATGAGTGTCTAATCTATATGTATTAGAATGGAATCTGTGATGGACCAGAAAAAGACTCATTTGTACAAAGATACGTGTTCTTCCTGCAGGAGAACTTTTGGAAGTCCTAAAGATCTGAAGAGACAAAAGTTGCATGAAGTCCCTGACTCAGAAATTATGATGCAGTTGCTGTTAGGGAAGGTGCTCACAGTTCAGGTGATTTTCAAATGATAGATAAAAAAATGAACACATGGTTCAGCTCCCAACATGCTGGTCACTGTGTCACAGAAATATTGTCAAAATCTCGGGGTATGTAGTTCCAAAGTGTAAGTCACTGTCTGCATAGCTGACTGTATCTTGTTATATCACCAGCTCCACTGAGTTTTGTGCAATTTGTAATAGAAAATATCACACATTAAAAAAAAAA
>VZSE01014926.1:158992-220501 GCA_013398275.1 Promerops cafer
TAAAAAAAAAAAAAAAAAAAAAGGACTAACATATTGCCAGCAGTGTATTTTTATTATTACTCTGGGGTTTTTTCAGCCATTTCCTGAATTCCAAAGCTCTGATCTCTGGTAAAATGTAGGCAAAGTTTAACAGAAATAGAAGTTTCTGAAATTCAAGATAATGTTTTTCTGCAAGAGTGCCTTTTACATATTTTACAAATTTTTGAGTACTTGTAAAATTCTTTATTTTTTATTTTATTTTTAAAATATTTTTCTACAAGTCCAGGTGTGTCAAGTGAAAACATATGAAGAATAGAATTTGATAAAAGCATCAGAAATAAGTAGCTTGAAATTACAGGAATTACACAGAAAGTGCTATTATTATGTGGACTAAAGTTCCTCAATATTGGTGTTAATTATTTTTAGAATTATGGTGTATATTTTTGTGTTATTTAGTAGGGTAATTACATGCTTGCTGTGGAAAGCAAGTCAAGCAAGATTTTGGAAGCAACACTCTAGAATGTTACTTTTAAATCTAGTTTGCAATTTTTTTCCTTTATAGGAAATAAAATACAGCCTTTATAGGAATAAGCATCACTTCTGATTATGAGATTATGGAACCACCATTCAAACCTATGCTAGTGAGTCATGGGACAGTAAGAAATGTCAGGATGAGTCTTTTAGTGCACCGGGAGAACTAACACTATGACTCTAACTTAGTTTTAGCTATAAAGAAGTTGGTTCAGAAGTTATGGATGGTCTTAACCTTATTACTTTGAATAGAAATTTTATTTACTTGATACCTGAATTATCTAATGTGAGTTAACTCTGTATTTGAGCTTCGGCTATGCATTTGCTACCATTCTCTTATAATTCTCTCTGTCAGAATACGTCAAACCCAAAGTAGTACAGTTTCCACTAAGTATTCTTATTGCTAGAAGAAAGATTATAGCTAAAGACTTTTGTTCGTCTTTAGGCTATCCCATAGGAAAAGGTAGAGCTGAGATTTTATTTAGTCCATTCACAGATTCTCTTGATGATTCATACTCTCCTGCCAATGAACTTTGGGTGAGCATATTTATCATCCTGTGCAAACCAGGTAGGAGAAGGAAGAGAATTGCCCATTGTGTTGTACTGCAGTCCTCATACTGCAACTATGCAACTGCTCTATTCCTACATACTACTTTTTGTTTCCAGGGCAGTTTCTAAACATAATTTCTAAACATTCAAATATTAAAAGACAGTGAGAAGTCACAAAAAAGTTTATCCCCTTTTGCTCCCACTTGAAGAAGAATATTCTTCACATGTCAGAACACTCTTTAAATCAAGATTTAAAGATTTGATTTAACAAATACCAAGATGTTGCTCGGACACCTTTCCTTCCAAGATGTGTTACTCTGAGACAGCTCATTGCTCAGTTCAGCCTTACTCACCATGGAAGAACTCCCCAGTTCTTCCCTGCTTTGCTTGGCTCTTGCTTTGATTGACTATGGACACTTTAGTTACATTTCGATTCCATATGACTCTTCCAAAGCCAAATATTTCTGATCACCTGGAAATTGCCTTGTTAAAACACCAAACAGGTGTATATTAACTGTTCTTTATTGAGTTATATTTTCTTCTCAACAGGTTAGACAGTTGTCTATTTTGTGCTAAAAGTATTTAGTATTAAACAGTTTGCATTACAACATCTTCAATGATTACACACAGTTAGCATATATAGAGAAAAAGAAGAAGAAAAAGAAGTGTAAGCTTCATGGTTTAAACACCACAATGAATTTCCAGAAAAAGGTATGTTAGATATCAAGAAGATTTAGAATATGAGGGACTTAAAGACCCTTTTGAAAATGGAAATTACCCTTACTCATATGGCTTAAAAGAAAGCAGTGCAAAGAGCTCTTCACATGTCTCTGAAAGTCAGAGCAGAGTGCTGTTCTAACATAATCTGTTTTCAGCATCTCAGCTATCCAGAGACATTTCAAATGTCCTTGTACACCAATGTAGAATGATGGAAGATGCCTTTTGAAACACCTTTATGCTGGACTCTCACATAAGAAATCATACTCAGACCAAACAATTCTGTCCCCAAATAAAGAACACTCTGCCCAGATATTCTGGTTTTGTTTGTTTAACTTGGGATTTTGTTTGAGATTTTTATGTTAATATTTATTTTTAATTCTCCTACAGGCATTTTATCCAAACTAATGGAATCTGAAACATAGCCCTTGCATTCATTATACTCTGTAACTTTAAACTTTCTTCTTTGGTACAGTACTTGCATTTCTAATCATAAACACAAAATTCCTTGCATAGAAATTATGGGAAGTGATCTGATTGACTTAAATGACAACTCAAGGAGGTCATATATTTCACAAATGTTTCTTAGGAGCAATAAGTCTAATTCTCCTTCTTATTATTCATGGCTAAGATTAAGGGGAAAATGCTGCAGGTGTTTACCACACTTCATAGAACCTGAGTATGAAATTGAGAAGGAAACAGCTTATGTGCAATTGTGTGAGGAGTTTAGGAAAAAAATGAAGCATTTTCTTTTGGTGTTTGAATAAAAATCAAAACCAAAGGGAAAAAAAAAAAAAAAAAAANAAAAAAAAAAACAAAAAGGAAAAAAAAAAAAAAAAAAAGAAAAAAAAAAAAGAAGCAGCTATAATTACCAGGACTGGTTCTTTCATCTCTGATGATGTATCTGTGCAAGGAAAAATGAGAAAGTGTTCTTCAGTAGTAAATGCCATATTTTATACATATGACAGGGGTGTTTTTTTGTTTTCCCAATGGAATTTTTAAAAATTCCTATGTTATAATGTCTTATTGGGGCAATGGGTAAGCCTTCTTTACATCACAGGAAGCAAAGTGACTAAAAATCACTTTACCTTCTAATACTGCAATCTTATGGCTGCAGTTAGTCAAAGACATTCATCCTACAGATAATATCTAGGATCCTAGCATGTGGTTCCATCCCTAAATTTTATTGCTTCCCTAGAAGTCCACTCTGTAGCAAAATAAGGAACACTGAAATCTGAAGCATCTTCATAGGCACAGTTTAATTTTTTTTAGAAGAAGTGGTAGCTGGTACTATAAAAATCACAGTGACTTGGATTAAGGGTACCCTTTGTCAGGAAATAAGTTCATTTGCCACTTTCCCTTCTCTTTTATTGAATTGTTGACACCACATCATATGGTAGACCATTTTGGAGCTCTACCATTCACACTTGCTGTTTCTTTTACCTCATGTTGATTACTCTGTGAGGCAGACAGGATCTCGCCTGAGGATTGTGTGATACCAGCAGAAGAATACCTTCAAATATTTATACGAAGATGTAACTTTTTCTTGTGTCATGTTTTATAGCATGTCATTTGCCTTAGGAATAACATGTTTTAATGATATATGTGTTACTCTACGGCCCACTGAGAAAAGCCTTAAAATTTCATCAAAATAGGGACAATGCCGTAACATACCATACCTGTGAATTGCTTTGTTTCTTATTCTCCATTTATAGACACTGAATAAAAAACAAATAATTCTGGAGAACAATAAAATTGTCATAGATTGACTTTGGAATGTTTCATTATTTCATGTCCTGAGCCCAAATGTGGAGTTACTTCTTCTTCTAGAGAGACTTGCCAGAGTATTTAACTTTCTTCCCACCTTTTATACAGTCATTTGCAGCTGACCAGCTTCTAGGATCCCAATGGGAATTACTTTGAGGTATAGTATGAGGTTTTTTTGGCTGTTTTTCGTCTGGCAGTGATCCTCATGTGCAAACTGACATTGTGCAGCTCTTTTTTTTCCAGGACTGAAGAGACAAGAATGCATGGACAAAAGGGAAAGCAGCTACATTTTTTTCCTAAAACTTAAAATCCTCAAGCATCCTAGTATGCAGTTCAATAAAAATCTAAATTATCCTTGCAGATTAGGTTTATTGAATTGCTTGATACCTTATGGCTGGTAACATTCTGTCAAAGAACATACAATGCATATTTTCTTTCAAAGTTATTTTAGTATTTTACTGCTAGCTGCCAAAAAGAGCAACAGGTGCATGAGCAGTCATTAAACCATAGGATGTTGTCAATTATGTATACATTGAAAACATCCATTTTTAACTAAGCATTTCATGTTCTGTATTTTCACACTTCATGTCAAAGGGTGGCAGAACTAAGCACTGCAAAGCTTTGGCAGGGAAGGCTAATTTTCCATAGTTTCATCATGCATGAATGCCTCTTAGAATAATTTTAAATGCTGTTAGGTGACAGAATATTATTTGTAAAACAGTTTCTTTCTAAATGGTTTCAGAGATGACAGAAAGCACTAGCTTAACACTTCAGTGGCCTGCAGAAGAACAGGTTCAACTCAGAAGCAATGATGAAAATCCCTACCACATCACAACCCCCTCTTCCAGACAATTTAGAGTCAGTAATTTCTTTTCTGAGAAGAATTCCAAAGTCCAGACAAATCCTGACCTAAGCCTGTGTGGAAAAAAACCCAAAATGTGCAAAATGGAGCTATTAATGCTACTTTGGTATTCTGTACATCTGCCTGCATAGAACTCTCCATCAAGACATTTAACATAGATAAGTAAGGAATTATCAACTCGTGTGACATTTTGTTGGTGTCATCTCACATTGCATGTAAACTATTTGCATAAACACATGCAATTTTCTTGCCCTCTGCAAGAAAGGGTATGCTTGCATGCAAGGTTCAGAAAAGCTGAGGTGAAATCCACTCTTTGACACCTAGGTAGTTTGTGAGTGTAGGCACAGGTTTGTAAAATGAGGAGAGTACTATTTTTTGATTTTTCTCTTTTTTTTTTCTTTTGATCTTTTTGTATTGTATCTACTCGGGCTTAAAAAAATAGTATTAATCTAATACTCATGTGTGGATGTATTGTGTTGCTATAGGTGTAGATGGTTGTGGCTGCTTTGTGTCCCAGGTAATTGGATTGACTTAAACTGGATCACCTCTGGGATAATTACTCAAAGACCTGAGGAAGAACAGAAAAATCTAGTCTTCATTCAGCACTGACAACTACAAATCATTACCAAAACAACCCAAAAAATGGCAGATGCCATTTGTAGTATAGTATACTATATTACAGACATATATCTCTATATCTCTTTCTCTCTCTCTAATGTACATTTTTGGTACATGTATATGTGCATAGATATTAATAAGAATAAATAACATGGTTTTCAGGAAATACAACAGTCATAAAATACAGTTGAATCATAGGGGAGTTGTTCAGAACATTTGACACTCACGTATAGTAAAGCAGTCTGTTACAGAAACTTGCATACATACATAGATTTAAGAAACTGCTTTCAGCCAGTTTTTTTCTTTGGATACAGCATTCTTCACAGCACTTTTTACTTCTGCATTAGTGTTGCTTAATGGCAGGAGTGTCACTGCTGCATGCTGTGCCTGTTTATTATGACTGATGCTACTAATTATACTAATACTATAAACAACATAAACAGAAATATTTGTTCCATCAGCTGTCACTTTTGATACCCATAGCCATAAATGAAAGTCAAGGAAAGAAAAAGTGAAATACTTCACTGGTTCCAGAGGTGTGTCTGGTATTCAGAAATAATTATACTACTTGATGAACCGTGGTACTGTCTGCCCTTGTCTTCGTGTTTGATTACAAATCTGATACTAGCACTTAATGGGTAAGTGAGCTGTCACAAAGCTTTCCTTCATGCTATGTTTCAGGAAACATTACAACAATTCATGTGATGAAATGCAGCTTTCTACCATATGCTGACATATCACAGTGCAAGATGGTGAAGTGTCTTAAGCAACGTATTGCAATGTGATCTGCCACCCATGAAATGGAATGCTTCAGAAAAACATGCCAGTTCTTGAATAAACTCTGACTCCAGCACCTACTGCAGCTAGTAGACTGTGTAAAATGCCTTAAAGTTATCTACAGATTGCTCAGCTCTTCTGCCAGTGTAAAACTAACTGTCTAATTTTAGCTCCACATTGGAAAGAATGCAGTTAACCTTACAACACTGCAGCACTACACTAGCAAGATTTTATTTTAGCCACTAGAGTAAATGCTGACTTTTAACTTTTAAAAGGTTATTTATTAAGACATGCAGTTACCTCACAGTACACACAATTTCTCTATGACTGTGAATAGATAGCAAAGGTCCCAGCATTTATTAAGCGCTGCTACAAATCAAGTCTACTGAAATAGTCATAATGTATTCTATTAGTAAGCATAAAAAATATATATGCAATATTATGTCAGCCTTTCAGCATAATTCCTGTGAGATTTGCACCATAGTTCACTGCAGTGATCCTGAGTCAGCTCTTCCCGAAAGTGGAAATCAAGGGTAACCCAGCTGATAAGCTGTAAGTAAACAGTAATTCTGTTCTTTACTTGCAATACTGGAGAAACCCAGTCTGACTGTACTTGGCTAGCATGGACATCTTCTTGCTGGGCTAATAAAGACACCAGCATGTTTTTTGAAATCATGTATTTAATAAAGTGCTATGTTCTTGGGGGAAGTGGGGGAAGAAAGAATTTCAGCTGTGTTAAAATTTTATTGACCACTCACCCATCCTAGATACCATGTAATGTGTTTAGTTTAGTTTGGATTATTTTAGTTTGATGAAGACTGTTGAATTTGTTTCCCTGAAAGGACAATCTCAAGTCACAGAAGGAGAATCTCAAAACACTACAATGCTGCTGCAAAAGCAGGAAATGTCTGTCTTCTAAGAAAACATGTGGTAAAGTAGATGGCCACTGGCTAGTATAGGGCTAATTTTTGGTATTTCCTTGAAAAATCTTTAAGTGAAATTTAGTTAAATATTTATTACACTAGGGTGTTTAAACATTGCTTAATCCTCAAAAAAAACAGTCGTCCCAGCTCTTTAAAACCTAAACCACAGCCAAACTGGTCAAAACTAATGCTCATCATCATAGAATTCCAGTAAGCTGTCACCAAGATATAGCAGATGTCATTCTGGTCATAGTTTGGGGACATAGGGAATCCAAATTACCACTGACAGAAGCGTAGAAATCCTGTCAGGATGATATAGATGCTCTCTGTCCCTCTGTGAGCACCATCAGATTTTGTCACTCAGATGGGTGACAGTGGCACTACCAGAAACTGCCACATAAATACCATGCTATCAGTTGTGACAAAGTGCTGTGTGAAATGGTAATCCAAGAATAATTACACCAGGACTGTCTGATTCCTGACTACCCATGATGCTATGGAGGATATAGGCTGATTACTTCTTGTGCTCCAGTACCCTGATATATTCTAATATAAGACATTATCAAGTAACTCTATGTGTTCTAAAACCTCCCTAATCTTTTCTTCTGTCATTATTGAAAATGAATTGCCAATTTGCTAAGAGCTATGTTTTTTGTTAAAACTTAAGCAAAATTTTTTTTTTAAATATTGTAAAAAAGTATTATATCTTGAAAGAAATAACAGACAAGCATTTCTCTTTATGGTTCATTCCTTTTTGTGTTCTTCTAAAATCCCAGAAGAAAAGAATATCCCTGCCTCTACCCTCAAATACTGGAATTTGGAATTTTTTTTTCTTTCATTATTTTGTTATGCTGTCATATGAAGAGTTAAATCGAGTAATTTTATTCCAGTCACAATAATCTCAAAGGTGATTTATATTGTCTTACAAGAAACTGCTGAACATAAAATTCTTTATGATTTTTTATGATCACTGTAATTACAGTGTATGTGAAAGGAAGTTGTCAAAAAGATGGAGATGTTCTTCTAGTTGGTGCCAATAGGACGAGCCAATGAGCAGAAACTGATACATAGGAAGTTCCACCTTAATATGAGGAAGAACTTCTTTAATGTGGGAGTAACCGAGCACTGGCACTCATTTCCCAGAGCGGCTCTGGAGTGTCCCTCACTGGAGATATTCAAAAACCATCTGGATGCAATCCTGTGCAGTGTGCTCTGGGATGAGCCTGCTTGACCAGGGAGGTTGGATGAGCTGACCAGCTTGGGCTCCTTCCAACCAGACCCATTCTGTGATTTTGCGATTATTGTTAAATATTTTTGCATTTGTTTTCTGCTCTTGACACGTTGTTTTCACTACATAATACACTTTGAACAAGTGCTTGTCAAAAAAATTTGTAAGATACAAAAATTTTTTGTAATTGGCTATTCCCTGAAAGAGATCTTAAAATCATTTCTATAGAAGTAGCTGCAAACAGACATGATTGGCCCTGCTTCAAGCCACAGCAGCTGAAGCAGTGCAAATCAGGAACCCTTACAGCCACCAAAGCACCAAATTAACATGTGCTTCATGAACTATTCTACCTGTCCCAGAGAGACACCAAAACATTATAGACAAATTATTTCGCACTGTCCCTCCTGGTGTTCCCACCATTGAAAGCACTTAATACAGCTGCACAGCTTATTTCAGTGATGTGGGGTCATTCTCAAACTTAGCACCAGTAGCATGAGAAAATATATTTCAGTTTATTTGTTAGTGTTTCTCAACTGCATATTCTTCTCTACCTTGTTCTCTAATTCCAAACAAGAAAAGAGAAATGAACATAGTTATGATCCACTTCTCTAGGAGAAAGTACCCCTTTGACAAGAGAATCCTGCTCTCAATAAATTACAATCTACTACACTCCTGGCAAAAATGACGTGAATTACAGTTAAACAAAGACTTTCACTGACTTTTTCAGGAATTATATCTGAGTGGCCTGAGGCATTGCAGACATTTTATCCCTGTCAATTCTGGTGAGAAGCAGAACTGTGAGAAAGAGATGAGTTGACATTGAAATTCAGAGGGGGCAGGGATGGTGAGTGAATGTCTCCATGGTACTTAGTTGTCAGCTGGGGTTAAAGTATGGCAGATAATTGTTCAGCAGCTGCTTCAGGCTCTGGGAGACTGCAGAACACAGTATCAGACACTTTGTCAGAGCTATTAAATAATAAAAAAGGAGTCTGCCCTGACTGTATGGCTACTCTAGCTAGATGGCAACATGAGAAGCTGCCAGATGCTCCTGATATCAGAGACATGCTCCTGATACAGCTAATCTTAGCCATCTAGTTATACTAACAAGCTAACGGTGTGATTACGAGAAAGCGGACAAGAACTTTGTGGTTTGCAAGCTAAACAGGGACTACCAAGGCAACCCTAAGTTCACAGATGTTGAAGAAGAATAAAAAAGGTGGTGTATTTATTTAGGAAATTATGAGACTAGAAATGCTGAAAATGTAGGAATGTTTTTTTTTTTGGGGAAAAAAAATGTTTATATAAGGGATGCCAGCTGGAGATCAGCTCTACTCTTCATCACTGTAGCTTGTGCAGGACTATAACCCTTTGCTTTTTCTGGACATACTGATGTCAGACTTCTACAGTCAGGAAAGCTGGGCATGTTTCTCCCCAGTGCTATTGAGGGCATACCATGAGTGCTCTTCTAAACCTCAACAGGGGAACACCCAGGGGGTGCCTTTTAATAACATCATCTCTGCCTAAGAGAAAATGTCACGTTGAATTTGAAATCCCAGAACATGAAAGAAAAGTTGTGAAAGTAAAAAAATAAAATGCCATAAGAACTTTGGTGAGGAAAAGTGACCAGCATCATGCTGAAGAAAATGTGCGGCAGATAAATGACTAAAAAAGCTGTTTCAAATCTCACAGAAAACATAAAAAAGGAAAACTTCAAAATAGAGAAAATCAAATTGAGCTACAGAAGATGTATCTTTAAATAATTTCTTCTTAAAAATAGAGATAACTGTACCAGTTGGTTTGTGATGCTTCCTTAACCAAGTCTATACTTGCTATAAACTTGTACTGTAATGTTTGGTCTCACGTTATTCTGTGCAATACATGGTGTATAATAGGATGTACATGGTCTTATTGTTTTGCAGCATCCCAGCTCACTCTTAAAAGGAAACTTGCAAGTATGTTTACTGAAATACCAACAGCAAAATCAAAATAGTAAGAAAAATACCCCAACAGTAAAATGGCACTGTCTTTTAGAGATTAACTTGTACAATTTAAGTTGTTTAGGAAAACGGTTCTCAGCCTCTTTCTGGTTCCAGTTTTAAGAGGGGAATTTTTTTAATCTATTTTTATTCAAACAATGCTGGAATTATTGAAGAACTTTCCCTTTCCCTTTCCCTTTCCCTTTCCCTTTCCCTTTCCCTTTCCCTTTCCCTTTCCCTTTCCCTTTTTTGGGTTTCCCCCCTTTCCCCCTCTTTTCCTCCTCAGTTTTACCTCTTTTTTATTTATTTTTTTTATTTCTTCTGCTTCCCCTTCCTCCTTCTCCCTTTTTTCCTGTCTTGATAGTATAGTTGTGTCTCCTTACTGGTTGCTGCAAGAAGTGTATCAGACAGCAAAGCAGCAACAGTTTTGTTGGGACAGATTAATTTACTTCATTTTTCTGCTGATCTCATGGTGTTTGTTTTGTTTTTGTGACCAAAACTGTGTTGATAACACATGCATGTTTTCAGCTGTTGCTGAACAGTGCTTTCACAACATGTTTCGCACTCTGTTTGGCTAGCAAGTAGGCTGGGGGTGGGCAGGAGGCTGGGAAGGGATGCAGCTGGGACAACTAACCTGAATTCACAAAAAGAATATTCTCTATCATATGAGATTAGCTTCAGAAATAAAATTGAAAATATTGGGAAGGGGACTGTGGTCCAAGTTAGGTACTCCTGGAATATGGAGCATTGGTAATCACTCATTTAGTAAGAAGTGATTCTTTTTGTCTCACTTCTCCTGCACTTTTTCTTTCTCTTTTTTTCCCCTCCACTTTTTAAAATGTCCTTTTCCTGACCCATAAGTCTTTTTAATTTTTGCCCTTCTGACTCTCTCCCCCATCCAGATAGAGCGAAGTGACTGTGCTACTAGAAGGGGGCTTACCAGCTGTGGCCAAACCACCACAGAGGACTTGAATCCCTTCAACATAAGAAAGCCAACACAGAGAAACAAAATAGTGTTATGGCACCAACCACAATATCTTGCATATATCTTTGGGGGTTAAAGTCTTAGGGTTTGTTATCTATGTCTTCTGATGTAATGCATTTGACCATTTGCTTGGATAATGCTTCTATTGCTGGCTTCTACTCCAATCTCCCATGGGAGCTTTGTGTGTTTATGACATTACATAAGTACTGAAAGTGATGGTTTGAGTTGTTCCAAAAGGGAAGACTGAATAATGACTGTATTCCATCAACACAACTCTTGATTTAGGAGTTTAAATTTTTCACATTAGCCTGTAATGTAATATTTTTGATAGGACAAGAGAAAAGCATTTTTCAGAACAAACTTTGAGAATACAAATGTAGATGCTTCATCAAAATGTTGTTAATTTTCACATATATTGTAAATCTAAATACTCTGTTAAAACTTAGCTTGTTCAAAAATCACATCAAGTGATTAATAATTTTATAAATTATATTTATAATGATTTATTTTATTTATATGAATAATAGAAGGTTGTTGTAGTGAGTTTGGGAAGTCCTCTGGTCTAAGCCCCCTTGCTCAAGCATGGCCACGTAGAGCCAATTGTTCAGGACCATGTTCATATGGCTTTTGAGCATGTCCAAGGATGGAGACACCACAGCCTTGGGGCAGCCTGTGCCAGAGCTCAGTCATGCTCACAATGAACAAGTGTTTTCTTAACTTCAGAGAAACCTCCAGTGTTTCTCTTTGTGCTCAGAAAGTCCTATACTACAGAGCTGCATTTCATTCTGGAGGCTCCCAGGTGTTTAATGAAGATGTTAAACAGGACTGGACACATTACTGAACCCTGGGGTACACTGCTGCTTAATGGCATGNTGAATAGCTGACTTCTAATTTTTTACCCCAGTTAAAAAAAAAAAAAACACTATCTGTCATTAATTTTTTTATTATCTCTCATTTTTTAATTTTAACGTAGAAGTTTTGTTGTATTTCTTGCTGTTTGGAGTTTTATTCCTAGAAATATAGTGGGGAAAGCAGACTTGCAGACTCATTTCTTTACCCTAGATTTCTCTTTATAATAGAAATTATATTTAATATCTTTTCATTTTATCTTTAATTTCATTTAATTTTTCAGGAGAAGTATGTAAAATTTTCATGACTCTTATTTTAGAAATTTACACCTTAGTATCTCATTCACATTCGCTATCAGTTTTCTTACAACTTACCTTTCCATTTTAATATGAAATTTATAATTTCCTATTTCAACTAGTTTTTTTTTTTTCTGTGAAATAGGTCTTTCTTCAAGCAGCAGTACTAAATACCCATTAGATTTTGTTTGATTATTGAGGTGATTTGTGTGTTTAGGTTTCCCAGATACTTACCGGTTGCCCACAAAGGTCGTGGAGCCTCGTTCTTTGGAGATGCTCAAAGTCTGACTGAACACGACCCTGAGAAATGTGCTCTAGGGGATCCTTCTTGAGCAGGGAGTTAGACCAGAAGATCTTCAGTGATCCCTTCCAAACTTATCCATTCCATGATTCTATGAAAAGCATACTAGTTCTTGTTGTTTCATTGTTTAATTGCTCATCCTTTTCTCTATTTCTGCCCTGTGGAGTAGATACAGATATAATACACTTAGATCATCATTGGGTCTAATATTTTATAAGCATAATCTAAAATAGGTTTGAAACATTATTTTTTCCCCATGAAAATGTAGTCTTGAAAATGTTTAATTGAATCTTGCCTATGTATCTCTTTAAACTACTATGCTAGTCTTTCATTGCAGATTGGAATTCCTTACATGGCATACCCTAATTAATTGTGGATTGAGTCCCACTTATTTATATATTTGTCTGCACTGATAGTAGCTTTGTCCTTGTGATAAAAGTTGGGACTACAATAAAAAATGAGCAATTAGCTGAAGTGATAAAGACAAAGGGTTGTGTGAAGCACCCTTAACTATCTGTCTTAAACAGATAAGATTCACCATGCCAGATCAGAATCAATGTGATTGCCAAAGATCATTAACTCCAATCTTACTCAGCCTGAGAATGCTGTACAGTACTTAGACGTCTTGCAGGCACTATTAATTTTGTTTGCTTGTTGTTGGCTTGACATTCCCTCTCTTTTTCCCACCTCCACCCATTTTCTTTCATTTCTAATTTAGAATGAAGTTTCATTTGGGCAAGAGCATTTTAACTCGGTAATGATGTTCTGTAATCTTCCAGGGAGCTTTCCTCTGGTCAAATTCTACCATTTTGATTACTTGAAATTCCTCTCCTGTTATTTCAGAGGAAGAAGACTGTCAGCACACATTCTCTTCTGTTACAGCTATGCCAGAGTTACTGCCCGCAGCTTCTCACAACCAGTGCCTCAGACGTGACATCTATGAAGCTTCATTTACAGAAATTGTATTTATTTTAGTCAAAAATCAGACCACTGCACGTAGGTGATATGGAAAGCAAGTCTTAGCTGCATTGTCTCTCTTAAACTGAAAACAGTAAGAAAATATCTGCAGGAGACTGAAGGCTGGATGAAGAAACAACATCCTGTTGCGTGGAAGGAAGCAGCTCTACATTCATCGGCCACAGCTACAATGGCTGCTGCAGGTGAAACTAGAACTGCTTTCATTCACATGTGGCATGGCAGCTGGGTATTATTTTAGCTTGTAAAATGAGTTGTAAGGCTGTAATCCTGCAAGCAGGGTAACTCCATAATCTGTGATGTGAGAACGGAGATGGACCACCGTATCGTCTTTTTCATTGAAGCCAAAGCATTGCATCACAAGGTAAAAGGTAATTGATTATGTGATACCTGTGTTTAGTTCTATTCTGCCACAGAATACTCTGTACTCTGTACTCAGCAGATTTCAATTTTAGCCCATTAATAGTTTTATATTTTAAAACATCTCTAAGAATTTATCTCAAAAATTCACAATAGAAATAAATATAATTTCTCATTGATCAATAACTATGTTGTATGCAACTAAGTGAAATGAGGCCTAGAAATAATAAAACTTGGAACTAAATCATAGGCCCTTAAATAGTGAAAGAAAAGCATTCATTGATGCAAAACGCTGATATAATTTCTTGGTATGTAATATTCAGAAGGTGGGGGGGGGTTTGTTTGTTTTTTGTTTTTTTTTACTTCATGCAGGTCTTTGATATTGATTTCATGCAGCAGAATAGTTGTTTTTTTTGTCTAGTTGGAGAAAATTGTTTGCATTTGAGGGTTGAGAATATTCATAAAAATGAGAAATTACATAAAAATTATGTAATTTCTTGAAATTACTCTTATTACCTCTTAATACCTCTTGAAATTTAATATTATTTTTGCTTTGCTGAGATGAGCTAGTGAAAATATATTTGATACCTTTCAAAACAGAATAGATGGGACTTTCTTCAATTCCTTTATGATGTTGAACACCTGTAAGACACAGCTGGAGAATAATCAGTCTTCAGAACTTAAACTATTTTGTCCCCAAATAACTGGGGGAGGGGGGAGCGGTGGAATTTACATGTTGGTTTTGGGGTTTTTTTGCTAAAAAGTTGATTAGAAAAATGAGGAAAATATGTACCCACATTAAAATTTAGGGAGTTTAACCACTTTTGCTTTTTGTGTTTAAATTTATTTTCTTCAGTTAAGATCAGCTGAATTATATTGTCTTAGCTCACCTTGGTTTGCCTTGCCTTTGCCTCACTCCCCCCGTTCCTATGTAGTGTGAACATTATAATAAATCAAAACCTTACAGCGACCTTGCATTTTCACTAGAAGATAAGGAACAGCTCACCATTTGATTTTTAACTCAAAACAGAACTGCCTCTTCCTGGAACAATACATGATGCTGTCCAGTGTGCTGCTGTTTGAGCAACTGAGAACTCAAAATACAAACACACAAGCGCACACACACAAATACCCACACACTGTTATCCTCCTGGTGGTGGTAGCCTAGTAGACAAAAGGTTTCTAATGAAATGTCTGCAGATTTGAAATCTATATGAACATTTAGATATTCACCCTTATCTAATGCTTTCTCTTTTGTACTTTGACGAAAATATTTGAATTACAGGTATTTATTTCATAAATTGGGAGGAAAAAGGAAGTTGTTTCTAGACAAGTGACATGAGTAGCATAAAGCTAGAGTGACTATTTGAGTTGGGCTAGTACAGAAAAAGGAAAATACACATTTACAGGGATGCTTTTATCCTTTAAGCATAGAATTAATTTTCTCTCCATTTATAAAAGCATTACATTCCAGGCCCTCCTTTCAAGTCATGAATATTTTACCCAGAGCCCTCCCTGAGAGGGAGAGAAACAGCTTTTCAACCAGCTGGTGCAGGGTTATATTTGGCATATGGAGCCTGGATTCAGTTATTGACTTAGAAGCCCATAAATACCCCCTTAACAACAGTGCTGTGTGTAATACACATCGTTGGGGAACTCCTTAACACAGATTTCTAAGGTATCAGCCTGCTTGTCTATGAACACAATATACAACAAAGAAGAAGACTTGAATTTAGATCAAGTTGATAAAATCCTAGGGCTGGCGGAAGCTGGGGAGTCTTCAGTAACAAAATAAACTCTGGGAATTTGTTTAATGAAGAAGAAAGCAAAAACCTTTTCACTGGTCCTTAGAACTGTTTTCATCGCAGCTAGCACAGTGAATTACTGATAGATGCTGAATTAATAGTACTGAGGAATGACATACACTTTATGCAAGTCACATAGACAGTACAAACCAGCAGCAATAAATGTTTTTGAAGTCTGTCTTCTTTACAGCCTCAAATTTTAGTATAATTTGGTTTCAACTAAATATTTTAATTTTTTTTTTAAGAAGGCAATTAAAATGAATCTTCGGGGTTACTCAATTCATTCTCCTTGTTAAAATTACTTTAAAAAATACTTTAAAATACATTTTGTAAATTCATCCTCCATTTGCCCGAAAAAAAAATGGGTCTGTATATGCTGAATAGTTTAATGCATGTGTTGCAAAGGCATGTAACAGCTGGGATCTATCACTGCCAAGCAATAATTAAACAAAGTTGGCAACAGAACTCTGGGAAAAATTTTGTATGCAAAACAGAACCATACATCTTCTGTAGGAAATTTCTTGTGGGTGTGTAAAAAATGCATTTAGATGACTTTCGCTTTTTTAGTTTTAATTATTTTTTTATTTAATCTGATTAGTTATCAGAAATAAAGACATTGTCAATCAATTTAAAATGGGGAGGTTAAGTCTGAAAGCCATTAAAATCAGAAAAGTTAGTCAAATAGCAGAATTCCCAAAAATTTACCTTATGTAGAGAACTAGAACAAAACAGGACTTCTTAAGACTATTAAAAATAATAAATAAATTCTACTTAATTTCTAGGCTGACCAAAGGGCTGTGTAAATTTTATAATAAGCTTTGTTTAAAGGGAATATTGTAGTCTTATTATGCTAAGTGTACACATATAATTTAGTATTTCAATCTAAATTCTGGCTCTAAGGGTGATATACCTTGAGTCAAGCAAAACAAACTGGCATGGTAATCGTGGTAATCATTTAAGAAAGCTTATTTTTTACACTCTAAGCATTTATTTTTCATGGCCTTTGATATAACCATTCACAACACGAAAATCAGACATTCATGATTTATTGGCAGGAATTCATTAAACATGCAGTTATCTCCACATTTAGACACCCTGAAAGGAACACAATCACAAGTTAGTTACATGTGACAAATATTTACAAGAAAATGAAAAACATTTTGTTCTCATGGGAGAGAAGGATATGAAACTTTCTGAAGACACTGCTGCGAATAATTTGGTCATATCTGGGTAGTAACTATAAATCTTATTGGTGCTGCTTGGGACCACGGGGCTGGACTCACTACACCAGTTCACCAGGCTCTGTTGAAGGTTGCTGCAATGGTTTGAAACAAGATACTTGAGAAGGACTCAGAATTTATGATAGTGAGATTTTATTACTTTATTAATTGCTATAAGATGTTCTGGAGTTGTGCTCACTCTTTTGGGAAAGCACTTAAGGATTCTTGTGAAGATATCCTATGTTCCCAACTATTAAGAATATTTTAGGCCTTTAGGTCAGTCAACCTGTCTTAGAATATCTATTTATTAGGTATGAGCCAAAAGTACTCTTCCTTTAGTCAGAGACATTTCACAACACCTATGCCTGTGAATAAATCGAAAGCTCTCAGTGCTCTGATTCTACAATTATCTGTCCATTTGCATAGTAGTAATCATTTTACATCTGCTTATATTTTTTTATTTAATTACAGCTGAGCAACTGGAACCCCTGGAATATTTACAGCAGTGATTTTATACTGTGAGTCCCTCATTTCCTTTCATCCTTTCCTTTACGATCACTTAGTTCTTCACCCAGCATGAGCTGTATCCACTCTCACTAACTCTTGGCAATTGTCGTAAAGCATACTTGCCATGATTAGGTCTAAGTAGCATGAAGGATTAATTTTTCAGTAGTCTTCTCTTATTGCCATAATGGGATAGGGAAAAGTGGATAATAAGCAAGTGTAATGCCCTTTGAACTTAGAACATTGGCAAGGTTACCAGAAAACTTTCAGATTTCCACGCTATTTACACAGCAGTTTTGAGACTGGATGTGGTAAATGAGAAACTTTGTAGACTGTAGTGGCTGCATATCTCAATATTGGAGAGCTTGGAATGCAGCTTGAAAGTTTTGCAGCAAGCTGTGTTCTGTAAACGCATCACAGTAGAGTATCACAGTCTGTAAAGTATTGTATTTAAAGCTTCTATCTGCCACTAAGTATAAAAATGTTTCCTCAGGAAATATAGCTGGTTATTATTGTGGGAATACAGTGGTCACTGAGGTGACATTATGTAGGAACTTTTCAATGCAGATCAATACTGGCAATTTATTTGGATCCATATGAGATTTCCAGTGTTAGTCCATTAATGTTGAAAAAGAGTAATAGAAGACAGGATGTAGAAACAGAGGCAAAAGGAAGACAATGATAAAAGCAAATAAACTGCTATATATTAAAATGGACAGGGAGAAGGAGGAGGAAAACCAGTTGTATATGTATAATTGTATATTTTACTCATGTATACTCAATGTATAATTTACTCATATACATGGTAGGCTACCAAAGAATGATCCTGATGTTAAAACAGAAGGTGTGTGCTGAGTTGTCTGATATGACAATGATCCTGGGTGAGATCCTTAAAGCAATTGTGACTACAATTTTGGCATACACACAGCTGAAATAGCTAGAGATCATTTTAAAACAAAAATGTGAAATAGAAAACAAAAATAATCTCCCCCTCTGCAGTAAGATATACCCATAGACGTTTTCACTGTATAGAATTAAACTCATGTGGTCACCTTTCATATTTTTGTAGGTTAATTTCAGCCAGCACTACAGGAAATGGAAGTAGGAATTACCAACAGTACAAAAGATATTCTAGCAAAAACTGGGGACCAAAAGCAAAAGCATGTCATTATTGTCTTGAAATCCTTGGATTCTTTCTGTTAGTTAATATAACTTCATTGTAGGCAGATGACTCAAATTTGATAGGTTTTCCCAATTCTCATAAAAATTGTGGGTTATGTCTAGCTCATCTTTCTACTGCCCAAATATTCGTGAACCTAACTAATATACAATTTAAAAGTATGGAGGCTTTGTGTAGGCACCATAAGGATCTCAAAAAGATTAAGAAAATACAATGTTTCAATATGTTTTGTCTTAAACTGGTCATTAAAATTCACTGATTACTTACATGGTTGTTCATATCTAGGAGGAAACAGCCTTTAAAATGACCGCCCAAATAAGCAGTGTAGCAAGGATGGTATAGTAATGGAAGGTCACTGATGCTAAAATTGGCCAGATGGAAACTTACTAACACAGTTTTGAGTATTAGAAAGCAGGCATTCATTATTGCAGCATGCTGGTCACTCGGAGGGTCCTTCCTCTGATCAACTGTCCCAAGTGTTAGGAAAACAGATTTTATCGTACACGCTGATTACATATTCACTATCTATCCCTGCTTACTTAATGCATATATACTACTTTATTTTACATAGTCATACCCCTTATTGGAAGTCCTTGTATTGTTCTTTGGGGGTCTTCTTTGGTAGACTTCAACATCTGGTGTCTTTTTTAAGTGGCTGCTCCTTGAAGCCCTCTATTGAGTAAGTGAAACGTTGTTTTGAGTAATTTGTGCTTTAGTCAGACTTGCAGAACTGGGCTGTTATCCTGCTCGCATTTTGCATGACTTCCTTTTGGTCAGCCTTATCTGCTCCTCCAAGGGTATATTGTTCCCTTTCCTTGATAGGAATAAAAAATTATTATCCTGTTCTACTATCCGTATCACACAGATCTCCTGCTAAGGAGAAACTAAATTTCTCTTTATCATGTGATATGGCGAAGTGCTCATCACTTCTTACAACTTCTGATTTTTAGAGAACTTAAAGCAATTTTAAACCATTTAGTTAATCCATGAACAAAAAGAAGTGTTAATTGAAAACAATGACATTTAATTTCACTTGTTAAGCCAGTTATGGAAGTTGAGAGAACTATATAAAGCTGGAAGATGAAAACCATGATAAGAAGTTGGAACACTATTTAAAAAAAATACAGAATTGCACCCCTTTCTCTTGAACGCACCTTATTTCCATGACTGTCAAAGGAATATTTACATTAATTTTGACAGAAATAATTTAAAAATATATCTTTGATCAATTCAGTGAAAGCTAGATTACATCCAGAACTTGTTAGTAATAAATCAGAAAGAACAGATTTACATTTTCACTCTAAGTGAAAATAATCTTTGGATGGATTCAGAATTAGTGTTTTAACAGCATTGCTACATTAAATACCCACCTCTTTGTTTTAAGGCACATTATGCTTAGTAGTAATTGGAAAAAAAATATGTAGCTATGTGGAAATCAGAAGAATTCAAGTGAGTCCTGGTCATTTTAGTCTCCTCAATATCTTTTCAAGAGTTATTTCAGCTGTTGAGAATATTATAGCACTCCTACTGCTTCATGGAAATTTCTCATAGGCTGTTTTGTACATACCTTGAACTAACCAGCCTAATTACAGGACTTTGACTCTGATAAAATCCAATTGAGGGTAAATTATTTTGGATGCACAGTTTTGTGATCATAAAACTTCTATTTTGTGAACTGTTACAATGAGACATTACCTTCTCTGTGAAGTGTGTAAGTCATGGAGCAACTTTAAAAATAAAATGAAACCAAAACAAAAGCTCAACAGCCCTGCAGAGTCTAGAGCGTTTTAGTCACAGTACAGTGGACTCTTGTCTATATTTCTTTGCTTTCAAGAACTATGACTATGAAGCACAAAGTAGTGACAGTAGTCACTTTCCATCTTGTTAGTGTAACTCATCATTACGTGACAGAGCAGCAGCACTTCCTCCTGTAATGAGCTGTTGGTAGGGATGCTTTGCAGTACTGCAGTGGTACACAGGATTGTCATTGACTGTGCCTCCCCTGTATGGCATCTGAGGAAGGCTGTATGGGAACACATGAAAGAACCTGTGAACTTGTTCCTTTTCTATATGATAACGAAAACTCTCCAACACACAGGAGCTGTTTAAAACAAGGTGAACACTCCGCAGAAGTAGCAGGAATAAAAAAATATTTTATGACTACATACAACTTAAAATATTAAAAATATCTACTTTCTTTTTTGGACCACTGTAAAATATTGAGGACGAAAAACCCATAGTGTCAAAGTAAATAAAAGATGTTATTAGGACTGGGTATGTAAAACCAGCTTTGATTTTAATCTCAAGTGTTTGCAAAAAATATTGTTCTTTTTTTTTTTCCATTGAAAGATTTTTCTTTTTAAGTCTTCCATGGTTTTGGAAGAATTTTAGTATTCATTCCATTAAGAATAGCCACTAAATAACACCTTCACATTCGTATTTCTCCTGATTTAGGGCAAATCTGGAAGAAAACTCCCGAATGGGGTGCCTCTAGAAAATAAATTCAAGCAGCTCCTCCCCCCTGGTTTGGGAAAGGATTTCCTTGGAGAAAAGTGGAAAAAAAACTGTTTATTTAACAGGGAAAGTATTCACAAGCGTAAAAAAAAAAAGAATAATATCAAACAACGAAACCTCTCGCCGCTCTGAAGAGATGACACCCTCAGACAGTCCCCTCTGTGGGCTGCAGCTCGGCTCGCTCAGTCTCCTCTCAGTCCCTCCGGCGCTGGAAGTGCCGCGGCCCAGGCCCGGCCCGGTGCCCACAGCTGCGAGCTGCCGCTGCCCTGCTGGGTGTTCAGTGCAGGGCAGGTTTGAACAGCTCCAGGGAAAAAGGAAAACCACAGTCCAGGGAACTTCTCTGCCTCAGCTAGCTAAAAACTAACTAAAAGCAAAGGAGAGCTCTGTCCCGCTGTCTGTCCATCCGCAGACAACAGGAGCACGAATGTGGAGGAGTGAGTGCAGTTCCTGAAAACAAACTCTCCCCCCCTTCACTCTCCGAACCAGTCTTAAAGGTGCACAACTTATTATCCAGCATAAACAGAACAGACAGCTGGGGATACACGCATCATAAAGTCACCCTAGGACAATACTGAAATATTAATATGGTTGTATATATGTAATTTATCACTGGATACTATAACACTTTGTTAAGACTCTGAAAATTGACTTGGTGTCAATTCAATGTTTGAATGAGAACATTAAGCATTACTTAAAATGCAGATACAAGCTACAAGATGCAACTCAATATACCTGATACCTCCTGAGGAAAGCATTGTTTTAAAAGGTGTCTTATTCCATAAGAGTTTAGCAAAGAGAGGTATCTAACCTCCTATAAAACACGGAAAAGTGAAGAAACACAAATCATAATGCTTTTGAACCATAACGTTAAATTTAGATAAATGTTTTTATTTCAAAATCACCTAAAAAACTTGCAGTATCATAGAGTCATAGCATGTTCTGAGTCCAACCCCTGGTCCTGCACAGTACACCCCGTGAGTCACGCCATGTGCCTGAGAGTGTTGTCCCAACTGCGCCCTTGAACTGTGTCAGCTTAGTCCTGTGACCACTTCTCTGGGGAGCTGTTCCAGTGCCCAGCCACCCTCTGGGTAAAGAACCCAAACTTCCCCTGACACAACTTCAGGCCATTCCCTCACGTCCTGTCACTGATCACCACAGAGAAGAGATCAGTGTCTACCTCTTCTTTTCCCCTCATGAGAAAGTTGTAGACTACAATGAGGTCAAATGACCTCAGCTGCTCCTTGTACAGTTTCTTTTCTCGGCCTTTCACTGTTGTCATAGCCCTTCTTTGGATGCTCTTTAACAGTTTTATGTACTTCATATGTCATGACACCCAAGACTGCACAATGTCTTCCTTCTATGTTCTACTTGCCAGTTATTGTGTCTGTAACCTGTGGGATGTAACTGAGGGACTATATTTCCCTCAAGTAATTTATCTTGCAAATTTTTGTAAACCTGCAATAACTCAGTCTTTATACTCCTGCACTTTGAATCACAAACGTTTACTTTTCTCTTACTTTGCTGTAAGGGACAAATAAGCCCAAAGGAGAAAAATCTACAGTGATTATGTTAGTTTTAAATTTTGGTACTCTTGTCTTCTTTTTGAACTGTATGATGACCCAATGATTTTGCATTCTTCTCTCTAACTTGAAGTATATTGGGAATTCATAGTCAAAACCTGCAAACTTTTTTTTTTTTTTTTTTTTTTTTAAGAATTAAATCATGAGTAATTAAGTACTTATTGAGTGGACTTACGTCACTTTCACAAGATATATTGACATGGATTCTAGACTTCCAATATTTATAGGTCTTGCTGTGTATTGCATTTCTGCTCTCTTGTTCTAAGCACTTCTTCGAGCCTTTAGAATTGTTCCTCTGGAATAACCATGTTTTTTCAATATGCCTTGGTGATATCATAAAAATTCAGATATTAAATGTCCATTTCAACAGAAAAATTAGACATATCTTAAAATAAATAGTCTTTGTGAGGAAAAAATTACCATGAAAATAGAATGTAAATAAGCAGAAGGGAGAAAGGAACTATGGTAGAGTGAGTTTATAAAACAGAAAAAGTAGGTCACAGAGAGTGGAAAGAATAGACACTGGCTTTATCTGATAAGCAATCTTATAATTTATTTAGTTTATAATTTATTTACAACTGCATTCATGCATCAAAGATGGTATAGACTTGTTAAAAAATGGATGGAGAGTTGATCTGCTTGCACTCCAGAAACTGTGTTATAAGATCATTTGAATATCATAATCATAGTATTAGCTGCTCAGTTGTGATCTGAGAAGAAAGAACTTTTTTGAAAGCAGTAAGCAGGGAAAGATGAGTGGAAAAGGGACATTCCACTGAGCTGCCATGTCCCATGGATCACTTTTGGATTCTGAGTACAATTACTGACCAGTGACAGAGTTACAAATGACATGAACCAGAAAATAATCAAATCTTTGGTTGACAGATGTTTACTTCTATACTAAGGCTGTGTTACTACTAACATATTTAGATTTTTTTTAAAGTTGTTTTACTGGACCCTAGTTCAGACAAGCACTTTAAGCAGACACAAATCCTTTTGATGTCAAAAGTACTTGATTATATGCTAACAATTAACTATCTATTTAAATGTTTTTCCTGCTAGGGCTAAGGACTATTATCTGTGCTAGGAAAGATATGATATGACTGCAGATAGCTTTGAAATGAAGTTCCAAATTTTAATTTTATCAGATGACTGCAATTTTTAGCTTTTCATCTTAAATTTAAGTCTTATTTACCTGAAGTGTTCTAATGTCCACAAAATACACAATTGTGGTCACAAGTCAAATTACAATGAGCAATCAAGAATTTGCTTCATCAGAATGTTTCTGGAATAAAAACAGAACGAGACACACTTTCAGTAAAGAGAGCTCGTTATAGAGAAAAACAAATGTTATTAAAATGGCTTACTTTTTAAATATTGAAATTGAAGATATTTGAAACACTGCTTGAGTCAAACATAAGATTCCTAAACATATTAGTGCTATTTGACTCCAATCATAGTTACATTCCTTATAAATAGCTTGAAAGTTACATTGCAGTGCTTGGCTGGTAAACAGGAAATAAACAATGGTACAAATAATAGTATGATGACGATAGTATGATGTTTTCCAAAAAAAATTTGGAATTTTTTCTCTCTTTCAATTTTAACATTTGCTGTGCTATTTAAAAAAAAAAAAAAAAAAAAAAAAAAAAGGTAGCTAAGATGAATGAAATCATATCCATTTCCTTATTGGTGCAGCCAAAAATCTGCAGTAGCAACTCCATAGATCATCATCACCCAAATTACTCTTCTAAATCTGGCAGCTTATCTAGAATCAGTTTGCAGAGCCTTTGTCCTTTGATTACTATTCTCAGCATTCAGGAAAAGCAAAGAAATTAACATTATTCTTATTTGGTGCCTTCCGTAAAAGGAAGACCCAGACTGGAATACTCATATTGAGAGGAAAAAGGAGGCCATTCAGGAAAAAACAGATGGAGAAGACACACGCAAACTGGCCTAGACAATTCTGCATCCTCCCTAGTAAAGTATCTTTCAGATTATTATAGAAACTTTTTTTCAGATCAGCATGGGAATTTTAATGTAGCAATCTGATACATAAACTGGTAATGAAATCCAGCCCAGAGCACCAGACTACTAAGCTTAGGTTTTGTTCTAAAGTGTTATTCATCAAGAAAGACCTAGCACTTAATGTGTGGTCTGAACAGTAATAGAGTCTGACAATGTGTTAAAAACCAAACATTTATTGAGGCAGTAAAAAAGATAAGCAACAATACACCCCTACGGTGATCAATGACAGGAAACAGGGGATTGTAAGTGACACTTAATGTCTGGGGCCATTTGACACCAACAGTCAATCATGCAAAAATTTCTTGAATACAGGTAGGAGTTGTGCAACCTCTTGGCTCTACCAAAAGCAGTGTGATTAAAGACTTGTTTGTACCTTACTTGAGCAATGTGGGCAGCATCTTGTCTCTGTTGGCAATGTCATTTTGAGGACTGTCAGAACAGTGTTGACTTTCTGCGCTGCTGATACTGGTCCAGGGAGGGTGTGGGAAGACAGGGTGCCAAAATGTTAGATGTTATACACTGTTAGTACAATATCCAGGTGTTCTTCACTGCTTCGCTTAAATGGCTTATATATTTCATAGCTTATCCTCATTGAAGTTACAGGGAGATACCTGTGTAAATAGTATTACTGAGTATCAGAGCTCTGCTTTAAAGATAAGGAATTAGAGCTATCCGTTTTACTTCAATTATTGTCTTATTCAACTACTGATGGGTAAGGAAAACAGTTTTCATTATGTATAGAAGGGAGCTTTGCACCTGCCTTCAGGTGTTATTGAAACAAAAGAGAAAACATTAAGGTTACATTGCTGAATGCTTCCTTGCTCTCAATAGCACATGCTCTATTCCATTGACTTGTCTTCCCCAAAATACATACACAGGGAGTGGCTCTCTTTACCAAGGCATTTTCATTAAAGTTTCACATTTTAAGCTAGTTTACTCCAGCAGCATACAATCACAAGTCTTTAACATACATTGCTGCTGTTTCAAATGATTTCACACAGCTTACCCTTTCAGTAATTGCAAATTATCAATTAAACCTAATAGATGTTAACTTCACTCTTTTTCTCATTACTTTCTCAGACAACAGCCTACAACATTTTTCATTAAAAATAATTGGTTAGAATCTGTTTCTATTATCGTCTAAGTATTTTATCCATATTTTCCGCATAACAAATTTATTTTCTGCATGTCTTTCTCACCATAGCATAAATTTTTTATTTTTGTTTGGCATTTGCTGTACTACTTCTTACTACAGGATTGTTTTTTCCATGCCTTCCTACCCCCTGTATGTTACCATTACTGGTGTGTAAAATAATCCTTTCCATTGTTTTTTGTTCCTCATATTGGTCAGAAAAGCTCCTTTAGAAGTACACATTTCTCACAGCCCCTTTTCTCACTTTTGTTCTATGTTTAACAGAGAAACAATTGTGATTATCCAATAATAGCTGACAAAGTTAGAACAACTTGTGTAATTTAGAGAAAGATGGAACACCTAGGACTATCTCACAAAAATTTCAAAATCAGGATTGGAAAAGAGCGGTAATTTTTTGAGTTTTAGTGTTTTTTTCTTCCCTGATAAAGTATTTCAATTTTAATAGTTTAGGTGAATGAAAAACTGAAAGCATACACTTTTAGCTTGTTATTTTAAAGTTTGTAAAAAATCTGTCCTGGCAGACACAAATGCTTTAACCACATTTTAAAATCTGATTTTTTGGGTTTATAATTTTAAACAAAGAATGCAAATTGTTTTATACCCAAAAATGAAATAAAACAAGCTAAATATTTTTTCTTATAATTAAAAAGAAAAAGGAACACAGATTACCTTCTGCAAATATTGTCTTCTTTTAAAATAATTCACTTTAGTCATGCATTTATTTTAGTGATGTCCAAAAAAAACCTAAAAAAATAATTTTCGTTCTCTAAAAGTCATCCCTCAAACACATACACCTTATTTTGTCATCTTTATTGCACTTAAAGGGTTTGTTACCTTCTTCTTGTTTGATTATTTGTAATTAAGTTACGTAGTTCTAAAACCACAGCATGTGTACTGAATAATTGCAAATTATTCCTCCTCAAACCTTAGACAGGAAAAAAGCTCTTGTATTAGTTTAAATTCTTCATAGTAAATAATTCAAGAGTTTTTCACAATAGTGAAAATATTCTGTAATCTGCCAGAACTTTCATTCAATAAGTAACATCTGCATAATGAATGATTAACTTCTATATATTTGAGTAATCATGTCATTGATACATTTGCTCCATAATCATAACCCTAAATCTGAAAATGTTTTTTAATGTTACTGCCAAGGACTAAGTAGTTCTCAACATGGAACCCATAAAGGAATTAATGTAAAAAACAGATTTTTAAGGTAATATTATAAAACAAAACCAAAGCCATAGTAGTCACTGCACTGACTTATATATTCCAAAATTAAAACCAAAAGCCAGTTTTTACAGTAAATGAAAAGCAGGGAAGATTTGAGGCAGGAGTATATTAAAAGTGTAAACTTACTGAGATTTGTATCTTTAGGTTTTATCTGTTGATATTTGAACAAATGTGCAGATATGCATTTAAATGCTTGCTAATTTACTTGGTGTTTTCTTGCACAGATATTTTTATATTTTATTTATTTATTTATGTTTCACTTTTTCCTTTCAGCATGAGATGCCTTAGATAACTCTGGTTCTCCTTGATATCTTGCAATATTTGCAATGCTCATAACTCCTGTAGATTAGGCATTAAGCTCTGGACAGTTGAAATTATAGTTGCCTTATGTTGTGTAGATCAAAATTCAAGGTACCAAATCATAAAGATAATTAAAAAACCCATATTTTCAATACACAAACCATTGGGTTTCCTGACCAGTCAGAAAAAGCCAAAGGTTTTGCTAATGAAATATTGATTGTTGCCAGTCCTATGACAGTGGCATCACTTAAGACAGTGTAAATAAGCAGCAGTTCCAGGGTCAAACTCACCAATATTGAAACAGGGATGTCACAGCCATTGATCTGGGACTCATTAGGGTGCAGACTGAACATTACTGTGCAATCGTGCTAGTGAGATGGATCACCATTTGCAGATGGAACATACAGAGCGATTTTACTGTCTTTTCCTGAGAAACGTATGTGGTTTTCCAACAACAGGGAGATTTGTGGGTACACAAATCAAATCTATTATGGAAAGGACATTTGTCTCGGAGCTTTGAGCTGCTTCCACAGACTCTTTGATGATAAACACTGAAGCAAAATCAAGGCGATGTGGTTGCATTTTCTATCTGCAAAGCTAGAAATTGTAGCCCAAAGCTGGGATTTGGTCAGACTTTGCTCCTTTCCATAATAGCTGTTAGGATATTGTTTCTGTGGCATGAGGGCTTTCAGGAATTCATAGGTAAAGTAATTGCTGAATGACCAAAACTTATTGAGGAAAGTTAGGCTTATTAACTTATCCCTACTGATTATACAGAATGAAAATAGCCTCAGACTACTCTGGAAGAATGTAGGGATGCGGGAGTCAAAATATTTCAAGTCCTCTGAGAAACCTGTAAGAGTGTAGAAATATTGAAGATTAGCCAAAAGGTAAAACCTATATGACAGTCTCAGTGAAGACAAGAATTCACTTGCAGGATGGCCCACATCTCTTACAAGGGCCATAGCAGACTACACTTTAAGTTCTAATTTGGATGAACATTATGAGGGAAGCAACCTTTACATCATTAAGTGAATTAAATATTATCTTAATCAGAATACTCCTGAATTTGTGACACTTCCAATTTTTTTTTTCTTTTCTGATGCAGCTCATTGCTCCTTGCAAGCATGCCATAGATAGCCTGAGGGAGGTCTTTATTGAACCTTTGACTAGAGAAAACAATTCACTCCCAATGGAAAAAAGTAATAGCCTGCCTGATGTTCAAGCAATGCACTTCCACAAGAAAGCCAAATCTCAGTTGCTCTATTTCAACCTAGAATTCTCAACCCTATTACGCTGGAACTGATACAAAATATTCAATAATTCATTTCTATACAATCCTTATGGTTTTGGAATTTTCAGTCTTTGACTTAAACTGTGGTAACAAGTCTCACGATGACTAATTGAAACTAATTACTTCTTAGAACAAATTAAAGAGGGCAATTTGGGAGGGGAGAAATAAAAAAATAAATGCCTTCTGTAGAATGTGTGAGTGGGTGTATTGTGCCTTAGCAGCTGTGTTGCTAAGTACTGTGAACTTTCTCTGAGATCTTACAATTCTAAAAATTCTGAACAGCATGGTCATACATGTAATTGGAGACTTATTCCTCTGCATGAAGTTTAGGATTAATCCACGGTTTTTTGGTGTTCCACGATGAATTCATTTAATTTAGTCATTGCTTTTTAGAACAGATCACTGGAAAGCAATAAAACTCTCAAAATATTAAAAAAACCAAAAACCAATCACCAAAAATAATTAAGGGTCTGGGTAGATGATTTTGATAAAAGTAATTTTTTTATTTCTTTTTTTTTGTTTGTTTTTCAGAAAAGGTAATCAAACTCTTCAAAGTCTTCCTAAAGCCTTTTCTCCTGATCTGTTCTAAAAGTGACACTTTCTTTTGGCCCCTGATACTGATTTTTTATAAATATATAGGTATATTTAAAAAGCATCATTTTTCAGTTGAATATCTGCCTGAATGGCAAGATTCATCAAAAGATTCTAGATCGTGTGCAATCATCCCAAATTTGTGAGACATTCTCAAATAATCATGGTTTTGTTGTTTGGTTTTTTTTTTTTAAAAAAACCAAACTAATAATGAAAATGATGAAATTGGAATTAAAGCCCAAATGTAATAGCATTTTACTAGGGATTTTTTATTTTATTTTAGATCAAGTTCCATATTTTTACACATACATCACCAGAAAATACCTCCTGCCTAACATTAGCACAGAGCAAATTTTAAAATAACAAGCCTGACACTTAAGAAATGAGATTCTAAATTTTCAATGTCAACACTGTCTAATCAAGCAAACCAGAAAACAAAATATGGAATTATTGCAATAAGAGGTGGAAATTTTTTTTCCTTATTGTTGCCTGCTTATCTTCACTGACTTGTTTAAGCAAAATTTTTCTTATATATTCTTCATTTATTTTATATTCCATGACAGTGTAGCTAACTGGTAGCAAAAATCAAAATAAACTCTCTTCTTAGCTAGATTTGTTGAATTAACAATTTACTAAATCCTATTAATTTTGCATAGAAACCTTTTATACAACCTATGCATGAGCTTATTAAGACCAAGTGGTCTTTTCAAATGACAAAAGATACCACAGCTCTATGTTTTTGAGGTAGGCTGTTTTTACACTTCATTATCTCTCTCAGAACAACTTGTACAGAATACTGCCATTGGTACTCAAGTATTTCTTCTCAAGTGTTTTCAGCATTCTTTTCTCTTTGTATCTTCATACTCTTCAGGTTCTTAATCCTTCATCTCCAAATTCTTCAGGACAGTATAAAATCAAATGGGATGTTGTGTTCACAGTCACTATATCTTATATAGTTTTGGTTCAATACTGAAAAATTAGATGTGAAATGGTATAGAAGCTATTTATTTTAAAGAATTTTTTTATTATTTTAATAATAACATTCTATCAAATACCACTGATACTACTGAAATTGACAATACTATGCTTCAAAATATTCTATTCAAATTGAGAATCAAGAAGTACATAAAGCCTTACAAGCCCTGTCTTTTTAGGATTGTAGTTTACAAAAGCAAGGGCCATTGTGATTACTTAGGCTAATGTATTTACTTTAGTGGAACTCAGCTACAAAAAGACATGCAACATTCATGCAATATGATTGCAGATTTGTACCAAATTCATCAGGAATTAATTTATTCTTATAGTTACCTCTCAATGTCACTCCAAAGAAGATTCTTACTTCTCAATAGATCATACTCATGTATACTTGGTATTAATGAAAATCCCGAAGGACCCCTATGGCACAGCACAGTTTCTGCTATTGTTGCATACTCCCTTCCATTTGAATGTTCTTTTCCGAAGCAGTGCTTGACTTTATAATAACAGTCATTTGTTAGTATGTGCATGCACATATTTTACAGCTAAGCTTTAATCACTTTCAAGGCAATGTTTTTGTTTACTGATCTTCAGAAATTAATCACTGCTGGTTCATTGTTAAGAGAAAAATGAGGCATTGATGAAGTGGCAACAATTTGTGTTCTCTGTATAAAAATCGGTTTATGCAGAACTAAATCAAGGACTTAAAAGATATTATTCAGACAAACTCCTTTCCTACTTTGCATTGCAAATGGTAGTGGTTAAAGGTGCAGTAATTATCTCTTGGTTATATCAAAAGAGGGGAACACTTTAATAACTATTTGAAAAACCGTTAATCTATCTGCATGGATAGACCTAGTGCAATCTTCAAGAAATACTGACTAAACAAGGCAGCTCAGATATGGATTTTTTTTACTGTGATTATAAGTGAATGGTACTCTATCTTCTGTGAGAGAAGTGACAGTTAAAAGCTTCTATCCAGTTTGGCTGGGGAGTAGGATTGTGTATACAGAAGAGTTTAAACTCCACATACTTAAAAATGCTAGTAATAGTTAATCAGAAAAAGAGATATTTGTGTTAGAAGGGAAGAAGACAGATGTAAGGGTTGATCTTTATCTGCTTCAGAATTCATATATTTTAAACATGTCAGAAGGAGAAAGAAGGGGGAGAAGGAGAAGGAGAAGGAGAAGGAGAAGGAGAAGGAGAAGGAGAAGGAGAAGGAGAAGGAGAAGGAGAAGGAGAAGGAGAAGGAGAAGGAGAAGGAGAAGGAAATATATGGACGTCATTCTCAGAACTGTCACTTGAGAAAATCAGAAAACTGATTTCTCCTTCAAATTCTGTAACACTAGTGTTCCAGCAGGGTCAAACAAAAATGTTTGGATATCAATTTTGTTTATTAAATAAAGGGAAAAATCTTCTCAGTCAGTTTGTCTTTTCATTGTGCTAGAAGCATGTCCCAGAAGCCTGCAGTCAGCTCTCTTCTGGAGGTAGTACTGGAGATAAGGAACTTGCTTCAGTTTTTAACCATAAAAAGCCAGAGGAAAACAGAAAATTCAGAGAAGACAGAGAGAGTACTGAAATATAAAAAAAAAAGAAAAAATGCTGGAAGATTCTGGTTAGTTCAACAGATTTTTTTTTGTAGACTGCACACCTGAATAATTGTGTATGTAGTACTGCTACTATTTTCTCCCAGAAAGTAATATAAGAATTTTGTCTTTTTTCCTAGTAGGATTGGGAGCACCTTTATCTCTCAATAATTCATAAGTTCATATCCTTTCCTGGATGTCCCTCTAGGATCTGCACCAAGCTGAACATAACTTTGCTCCCTTAAATAAGCTATTTGTGAGAGTCAGGCATTCTAGATTCTGGTGATAGGAGATGCTAGGTGAATTACGTTTTCCATCTGTTTATTCTGCATCAAGGTTTCTATGCCAGATATTTTTGTAATGGAGACAGAATAACAATTCACAAATGTATCTTTCATTTTCCCATGAGCAGGGAAGTAAGCAGACTAATTACATGGAAGAATACTCAATTGAATAATTTCTTTAATTTTTTATGTTAATTTGCACTAAATGAAGAATGAAACAATAATAATAATTGAAAAATCCCACAACAAATCCCCCCCAGCATTAAGAAAACCCACCCACCTCTGTCTAAAATACACCCAGAAATAAAAGACAGGGTATTCCAGAGTTGATGTTAGTTTACTTTCAACAATTTTCCTTACTATCCTTTCCTAAAAGTCTGGTGGCTCCATCAGTATGATAATAGACTACTTTCTTCTGGCTGAACCCAAAAGTAGTAGCAGAATTCATTGTACCCACAGGTAATTTTCCTCTTCTACCTGCACTTACAAGAAGCAGTACTTTTCTGCATTTGCAGAACATTCATCATTTTTCACAAAATCACTTCAGAATTACATTCCTCCATGCAGGAAATAAAAAAATGCTCCACTCTCAAGGCTGTTGAATAGACAGAAAAGAATTGTGACTAGAGAACAGCAAAGAGGAATACAAGGGGTCATTTAGGAGGGGACTACATGACTGCTAAGAGCTGTCACAGGGACCAGTGACCTGTTGGAGTGAACACTGTAGATACACATACAGCATGACATTTTCTCCAGCTGAATTTGCAACCTAAATGGACAAAGTATAAAGTGAACATAAGGGTAATGCCCTGGTTTTGTTTCCTTCTTAAAATAACTTCCCATACTAGCTTCTGTAGAATTGAACTCATGCTCCAGATCTTGCCTAACCCAGGATCTGCAGTTCTGTCTGATCCTCGTGGGAAGGACTGTGTAGGAAGAGAATACCATTACGATCTTTTTCTCTCCTTTGGTAGCAATGCCAGTCAGAGTCTGGCCCAGGGCCTATTCTGAAGGAAGAACAGCCTTGGGATCTGGCTTGCTAAAATCATTAGTCTTCTTGGTCATACTCCATACATATCTGTGAAATAAAACTGATGAAAGTACTGTAGAATTTCTTGCCAGGACCCCATGGGAATATCAGGGGGCATTTGGAAGTTATGTAATGAAAATTGCTGCAGGAGGAACAGATAAATTGTGAGCAAGAAAGCAATAGTGCTCTTTTACCTGAAGTCAAGTGACTAAATTGTGCTGGTTTTTCTTTTTTCTGGGTAACTAAAGCAATATCATACATATGAAAAAAACAGAGACCTAAAAACAGAGTCACAACACTGTTTTACAGCTGTCTTGGACTTGCTTGGACTTCAAATACTGTTGTAATTCACTGTTTGCCTGTCATGGTGCATAGAAAACCATCTGTTTGTAATTAGTAGCTATATGTGCTTCTGTTACTAATAATAGTCCTTGGTGCCTTAAAGGACTTTGTGTTTTTAATTCACAACTGTCCAGATTTATCTTTGGTGAAACACCTCTGCTCCTTATTCCTGTCTTTGTTTTGGTGAGTCATATCACAGAATAAATGAACAAGCAGGAACTCATTATAATTGATTCAATTACTGCTTCGGAATCTACAGGACAATACATGGGCTCATATGTGAGAATATACAAGAGTAATTAGAGAGTTACAAATAAAATATACAGTTCTGTATTTGTACTATGTATAAAAGGATGTAACAAGGAACTTAAGAGAGGAAAAAATGATGGTACTTTGGCACAAATAGGAGCCAGCAGGATCTAATGAAAACAGAACAGGTTGTTTTAGAATTAGTGTTTTGCAACAACAGAGTGATATGGAAATGAGAGTTATAGTGAATAAGGTGTAACTGAAAAGCATGCAATAAATTTAGTTTTACTAATGAAATAAACATGGCAAGTGGGAAAGGCATTCAAAAGCTGGTTAATAAATATCAGCATGAATACGATCTCTGTGGACCATTAACAGATGATTTAAAGCAGTAAAGAAATGGAAAGTTTTCTCAGTTAATATAAGGAGATAGGCCTTTTTAAAATTCCTTTACTTTTTATTCCTTATTTAAAATACATTTTAAAATCAAAGAAGTCTATGTAGACATTTTTAAAATCCCTATACTCTTTAAGATCAAAGACGTCCATGTAGCCCTTGCTAAAATTTCTATACTCTTTAAAATCAAAGAAGTTCATCTAGATAATGAAAGTTAAGACTATGAGTATCACATGGAAGAAGAAATAAAGAATCTAAAGTCGGGTACCAGGTGAATTGCTCCTGACAGTGCAATGATGTGTCATTGATAGACCATGCAGGTCTGTTTGTTCTTCTGCAAATGCTTATGCCCCTGTGCTTCCATAAATGGTTTGACCTTACTGACACATAAAGTTCCCCACACCTTTGTCTCTTCTCCATTTCCTCTTGGAAGTCTCTGAGTGAATTTCATGTACTGAGCTGTCTCGTCAATTGCAAGTAGAAGATAGTTTCCTAAATATGCCGGTATTAATTATTGTCCAATTTTAGCACTTAATAGGTTCAGTATCCAGCCTGGTGTGAGAATGGAATTTGAATTCCAGAAGAGTAAACCTGTGTAATAATTTCACCTCTTTTTTGTGTTGGATAAACTTAAAACTTTTTCTAGATGGTTTGATACTGCTTTGGCAAAATGAGAAAAAAAGAGCATATTTTAAACTCATTGCTTGTTAGTCTTTCAGTTAGCAAAAATAAAAACTTTTAAAATGGAACATCACTGGATGGACAAAGTGAAAATATAACATTTAATAACAGAGGATTAAATTCCTCTGATATCTCTTTTCTGTTTCCTTATGCCAAGCATCTAACCTTCATAATACTTCTCCGTTAGATTGAAATAAATTTATTTACAAAATATTTAGATTGAAAACTTTTATTTTTTGAAATTGGGAAATCCAAAACTGGTTGGTGTTTGAGACCTCGTTGTCATATGGCTTCTGCACTCTGACAGAAGCATCCTTAAGTATGTACAACAGATAAAGATAAATCAGCAACTGAAATCCCATTCCTTCCTTCTCAATTTGACCGTGTCAGACTTTCTACTGAAATCTGCTATTCCATTCATCTTCTGTACTGTACCACTGAGACTTTCCTTAAAGGACATGAAAGACTCAGTTTCTTCTATGCATTTGTCTTTTCAACTCCAGCATTTTACTATTCTCAGCCCAGTACTATACCAGTCTTTATGTTCACTTGCCATTACCTGCTGCTGAATAGCATGAATGATACCATGTTAGATGCCCTGTACACCTTGGCATGGTCTGCAAGGTGGCTGGCCTCGTTCCAGTCAGTATTCATTCTGTGCTGTTGACAAGAAATTACATATCTAAGGATACTTTCTGGTTCCGTTATATTAACATAATTTAATGAGAACTTAGGGAGTTATGGGTTTCCTTACTGTGTTATCTCTCACTGGTTGTAGCTTCGTCAAATGAGACCTTAGCACTCTATCTTTACAGAAATGACTCAGACCATAAAAGGTGACAAATAATAAAAAGTTAATTGAATTAGCAAAATGGAAGCACGTGACATTACATAAAACCACCTCTTTCTGTTCAGGTTTTCTAGGATTGCTGGTTGTCTGTTGCTTTTAATTTGTTTGGTTTGTTGGTTGCTTGTTTTGATTTGGTTTGGGTTTTTTTTCTTGGTTGTAGTTACAAAATTTTGAACAGCCAGTAACACTCCGAGACCTTTGATGAGACTTTCAGATAACTCATTTTAAGCTGGTATTTATATGCTTCTGAGCTTTCCTTCCTGTGCGGTTCTAATTCTTAACTTTCTTGTCTCATATCCAAGAGCAGTAGCACAAATGAGCTCTATAAAGTAAACAACATCTATTTCCTGGCACTGAAGGAAGCCAGAACCCCTTAGCTTTTTTTTATAAACAGTTTTAAAGATACTCGATTTAAATGCAGATATTTGACCGTTCACTGCATCAGAGTAAAAAAATATATTACTCTTCCTTATAGCATCAAAGGAAACCAGAGGGTTAACCACAGATTTTTCTTGAGATCAAACTCCAACATTCACTTCTGAAAGGGCTTTATAATAAAAAAAAAACAACAAAAAAAAACCCACAACCCATTTAATTTAAGAAAAGAAAGTCTGGCATAATTTTCAAGCAAATTTCATTTTCATTTTGACTGTAGTAAGAAGGATTCTTTCACATTCATGTAAAGTGGAGTGGGATGATCTGTATATTAGAGGGAAAAAAAGAAACATTTGGCCTTCCTTTAAGTGATATATCAGCACATACTGTAAGAAAAAACATTAATGTCTTTGAATATTTTTTTTGTCAGAGATACTTGGCCTGACTTTCTGTTATTCTATTGGGATGAGGGAACAACTACAGCCAGTGAAGTTGCACTGGTTTTGTTAAAGAGACATTGCAGCAAGCTTTGCTCTAAACAAACTGAATTTTAAGCAAATTTTTTTAAATTTTCTTTTATTTTGGTGCAGTTGGGATTTTCTTTGGTTATAGCTACTAAATGTATCAACATATTTGAGCAGCAATGCTGTCAATACATATATACATATCCTGCATAGTCAAGAGACATTTTGCCACATCTTTGTTTAAGTTTTTTTGCCTGTTTGCTGGTTGTGGCTTTTGCTGTTTTGTTTTGTTTGTTCCTTTCTGGAGACACTATCCAGAAAGAAAATCTAGGCACAGAACAATATTTAAGTGTAATTTCAATATCTAAAATGAACTGTTCAGCATAACCCTTTTGACCTGACATCTTTTTTATATGCAAAAGGAAATAAAATCTTATATACTTCTTGAAATTTTAAAATCCAGGTAAGGATGAAGGAACTGCACCATATTAATGATCTTTGCTCATAGATCAATAGCTGCTGACCACGTACTCTAATATCCCTGAATTCAGGTGCCAGCATTGGCAGCTTCTCAAATGGCTGTATTGATTTTGTTTTGCTTCCTTGGATTTTAGACTAACAGTTTGAATTGAATGAACGGACTTAAATCAATTTCCCCAAGCTATGGTGGGTCTGGAAAACATTCTCATTGTATCAGCCTGTTTTGCTCTGTAATATACCTGGAGGTGTTGGAATCAGAGGGAATCTAAACACTGCATCCAGAAGAGAGTTCATTTCAAAGTAATACAATTTTTAATTCCATGGCACAGATTAATACTTATATTGCAGAGCACTGGGAAGGAAGCAACCATTGAGCCCAGACTATGGAGAGATCTGTACATATCTGTTACTGAAACATCTTGGTGTGTGCCACCCGTTTGCCCACATTTCCTTCCCACCATGTAGGAAGAGGCCCACAGAAATCAGTGGTCTGCATTTCAGGAGTGGTGCTGCACGCCAGACTCCCCACATCCGTATTTGACATGAAAGCACCCTGGGCTCCCTGGCAGACAAATTCCAGCTACTAACTACTCCAGGGTAACTAGCTGCATCTCTCAGGACAGCATTGCACTGTACTGTGTGAGACCATTAGTTCATTACTGTCACACAGGTGGCAGTGAACCATGTACTAAATCACTGTAACCATCTTCTCTGCCATGCTCGTGGGAATTTGCCAGCCAAATAGGTGGTATGATGCAGCTTTATTTATCTTGTTAGTTTTGCTAGGACAATACTGAAAGCATGTTGTCACAAGTCATTTTGATATGTTGAAGTTTCACATCAAATTTTCACTCGTCACCTTATTTTTTGAAAACATACGTGAAAAACCGATGAACCACATGGCTAGTGAGATGTTTTCCTATTGTTTGACATGTTGCACAATAAGAATTCTTCAATACTAATAATGAGAAGGAATGAGAACAATGAGAAATTTGTCAGTGGTATCTATTTTTTTTTCTTTTACACTTTGTAATTTTCTTTTTTGTTTTTTAACATATACACATACATCTCTGCAGCAAAAAAGATTTTCTGGTGTTGGAAATATTACTTTTGCATTTTTTTCCCGCTAGGAGCAGATTGCGTGCTACAGTGAATTCAAAAGAGTTATTTTTTTTAAAAGTACAGGATAAGCAATTCTGATAAAAACCAGATGTGTAAATGCTTAATACTCTGCATTGTTACATGCTACAGCAGAATCTAAGGCTGTCTAGTCTTACGGCACTGCCCTAGATTCCCTTGCCTTTGTTCTAGCTATGCATCATTTAGAGCTCTCTTGGGTGAAACTGTAATACTGAGGAAATGGGAGAGAGAAAAGGGTGGAGGAAAAAAGGAATGAATTCCCATAAAAAAGGAGCATAATAGCTGGTGGCATGTTGTATATATCACCTGTATGTGTTAGTATGTGTTACATACAAAAGCACAGGGCTTATACAAAACAGCACGCAGCATTTTGACACACTGACAGTCTTCTCAAGCAAAAGTGGAACATGTGTTTTTATAAGAGAATTCAAAGCTCACAGTTTATGGAAAAGCAAAGTGCATGGGTATTTTTAGAATGTTGCCATTTTAAGGTATTTTCAGCACTGCCTTTTCTAACCTTTTCCTTTCCATATATAGCAGGGGACCCTCATCTCCACTGAAAACAGGTTTTTGCCTCAAATAATTTATATATGCTGATGCTCTGTATTTTCAATAATATACCGTCAGGATCTTACAGATGGGATGTCTGAGACCAAAATTTCAAATTCTCAGAATATTGTGATATGAAAAAATAGGGTAGGAATTTCTCTGAGGTATATTAAACAACATAATGCTCTCTGGATTTAAAGGTAACAGTATTAATTATTAAGTGATAATTAGTGTAATAACACTTTTGGACATTGTTGTACTTATCAACAGAACCGATCATTTAATTATATTAATAAATCATCTGATAGTTTTTAATTTAACAGTGTCAGTGAAATTTCTTTTCCAGTCTGTACAACTTTTCTCAATTGCTGAACTGGATACATTTAAGTTATGATAGTATGAATATTAGAGTTTAACCAGTAGCCTCATGGAAAAAAAATAGCTTAAACACTTCATGAATTTATATAAGAAGATGGAAAATAAATCCCAGTTTATGGGAAGAGCTAATAAATGATTATTTATTTGATATATAGTTTACCTTGAAGAACAAAAATATTAGCCAAAGTTGCTCTGATTCTGAAGAAACAGAACCACTGTACATCATGGGATAATTAAGTGTATATAGGTATGTTAAAAGACAGAGGGCACTGCAGCAGCATAAAACTACAACAGAGAGTTGCTACTGTAATGCACAGAATTACACAAGCATCTCATTTTCCCAAGCTTCCCATTTTAAAAAAGTGCTAATTTTTAGTTTTTTGTGTTTTATTTTTGTTTTGGTTTTGTATAAAACTTTTTATGAGGTCACTTTCTACCTTTATTGTTCTTGAAATGTTGAGAAGAGAAATCAATTCACACTGTGTCAATCTTTTCAGGTTATGATGTTCAGTTCTCCTTGCACAATTGATACAAAAATTTGGTCTAACAGTTGCCTTACTGAAATACTGAATACTACATATTAGAACAAGGAGTAGAAGATGGCTATTACAGGTACATTAAGAAACATGGAACTTACTAACTAAATGACTCATTTTGTAGCATTTTATTTTATTCTCAGCATGTATTATAATTAATATTTTGTGTTAATGGATGGATACTATAATGGGAGGCAAATTTACCAAACAACAAGTATGTTCAGCTTCATCTTCCCAGCTCCACCCTGAACTTTAGAGTTTGGACAGTTCATTTCACTTCCAAGTGTAAGAATGTCTTGCCTTTAAAATAGATGAAGATACTAACTAACTGAGAAGACACATAAACACCTAACAATCTGTTCTTAAGGACTCCTTGGATTAACTTGAAGTCTTCCAGAGCAGGAGTTTGTAGTACAGCATTCAAGAAAGATGAAAGAAAAACAAATTCTCCCCTTTTGCTTCCTTATTTTTCCCCTTCTAAGCGGGAGTCTTGCATTGACCATGGATGCATATGGAACAATGAGACTCACAGAGCTGCTGTAACCCAAAATATCTGTCCTGGGAAGGACGTAGGTGTTCTTCTCCTGTAACACACATAGCTCTCCAAGAACTAGAAAACAGAAGGAAAAGCCACGGTAGTTTCATGGATCTTAATAGTCACATGAAGTTTGTTCATATTCATAATATTTGAGAAAGTATTCCCTTACAAACACTTTGTAACGCTGTCATGACACAAAAAAGGCAATAGGAGGTAAAGGGCTGGTTTTTCTGCTGGTCCCATAGCTTGAGCTTTTCAACTAAAAGTTTCTAAATCCTAAACTTTAAATCTTGAGAACTTTTATAATGATAGGTGAAGGAAGGATATTTTTGTATTTTTGTAGAGAACTGCTGCTAGCTTTTTTAACATCCATTTTGCAGAAGACATTGAGGGACATTAGATGGAAAATAGGGAGGATTTGGGAAAATTATGTTCAAATATTTTTTATTTGGGGAGAAGGGAATCACTGTGCTCTGACTATATTACATGAGAAAAAGGTAACATATTTTAGAATATGAATCATATAGAATCTACAAGGACTGATCCTGGCAAGACTAGCTGTATAAAAAAAACCCACAAAAATGAATTTAAGGAACATTAATGGAAAACAGTAGCTTTCAGACCTTTGACTTGCCATTCAGATATACTGCTACAAGCCTGAGAAAAAATGGAAATGCATACAGACACAGCGAATAGACTAGGAACCCCCTTAAAATCGAATTTCTTAGTGAAGTTCTGGAGTGGGGTGGGGTTGGGAGGAGGAAAAAAGGCTGAGAGAGAGAGAGATAGATATGCATATATATGAGGAGAAGAAATGAATTAGAACTATATTAGAAATTTTATTTTCTTCTATTCTTCCGCTCATGGAACAGCAAAAATTTTGATGATTAAAATTTACACCTACGTTATAGCTATCTGAATATATTCAGTTAGTGAACTGATTGCAGTTTTTAGCTAACTGAATAAATGAAAGTTTTGGAATATGTGGTCCAATTATTGGACTTTTTCAGGACATAGCATGAGAAATTTAGTCTAGTAGTTCTGAAAAAGTATATATAGACTGACAAGAGGTATAAAATATTTTTTGAAACTTACTCATAGATCTAAAAATAAAATTACACACATTTGTACAACTATATTACAAACCATATCTACCACAGATCTTTCAGGTCTATCAAGATTGCACATTACAAATTATGTGACCCAAATATTTAACATTGTGTACCAGGAGGATTTGATCAGAGAAACCAAGCAAACCTACAAGCTGTCAAACTGCCTTAAATGACAACTACTACAGGATGGAGCTTTTTCTCTGCTATCATAATCTCTGACTAACATCCCTTAGAAAGCGTTGGTGCAGAAAGAGGAATGTTTCTGTCGCTTCAAATCTGTATGTGTGTGCATGTGTCTGTATGTGTGTCTCTGTGTGTGTCTGTGCTAAAAGCTGAAATATCAGTTTTCTTTTTATTGAACTATAATTGTATTGAAACTGATGTTTCAGGCATGACTTTGCATGCATACTGGGCTCCATAGTGGTTATGGAAAGTAAAGGGATTTCTTAGATGAGCAAAATAAAATTAATATGAAGAAGAGTTTCCTCTTATGGTCACAGACCAGACCCAAACAGGATATCAGTGGTTAATATTTACTGAAGTTCAAAGAAGCATCTTGTTGTCTCTCTTCTCCTTTCTTCATGGCAGATGTGTTAGTCTGCATCAATTTGCAGTTTCTCTGTGGATGTGCTCAGAAGTCCTCCACCTCTGTCAAGTCTTAGGTATACTGACTTTCCATACTGAGTAGTCGGTGGTGTGCAGGAGAGAGAAAGCATATTGGCAACAATGTGTTGTTGCTCAGAAACAGAAAACCTGTTTCACTCAATGCTAATGGTGTAACCAGAAATTAACTAATTACTCTCCCTACTCTTGGTAAATATTTCTGACCAAGCTGACAAAAGTTTGCATTCATTCTTCACTTCTTCCTTACTGGCTGTTACTTCTTTCTTTTGCAAAGGTTCAGACTTTCCATTTGTTTTCAATATAATTTTTAGTGTACAGAACAAGTTAAATTACACTGATAAAAATATACAATTAATTTGAACTCTGTCTTGAATATAAATATGTTTAGTTCAAGAAAAACTAATTTAACATGCTATTACAGAACAAATGATGACATCATTAAATTTATTTATAAATACACTAATAAGGCTGGTGGAATTCTAATAAAATTAAGAGATGCAATTTAATAATGAATTTTTCTGGCAGGTATTTTTCTACAAAACAGTAAAACACGTCAGTAAATTTATTTCTAGAGCAAACTTATCATAGACTATTGCAGAAGAATTTTCTGTAAGTGTATTTGTTTATGATAGAATTATTTTTTTCCAATATATAGCCTCAGACTGCAGGTGAAAAAAGAGGAGTAAAGGAAGAAAATTAAAATATTGTACTGTAAGGTGTTTGATTGTGTTTTAGAGGTATCTAGCAGGATCAGGGTAGATGTGAGACACTACGGACCATTCGTAAAATTAAATGAGGTAAGCCCCAAATCAGATTGTGTAGAACTTGGGAAATTACATCACTGTTCTGAATAAAGTTGAGCAATTTCTTATTCTGCTGAAAATCTTGCCAAGGAAAAAGTAATTATTTAGGCTCATTAATTAACCTAATTGCCTCTTAACTGGACTTGGATAAATCTAAAAGAGACACTTGTGGTCTCTTAGTACTGAGTGCCCATCAAATAGAGTTGCTTTTAGGTCCCAAGGCTTTTGTGGTCTGGCAGTGAGCCATAACGGTCTTGTTTTCTTATTCCTCATCTCTCTCTTCCACTACAAAAAGTTGATCTCCTCCTGAGTATCCATCTCAAATTGTCTTACTACCCCCTTGTTTTTCCCCTGCCCATATTCAAAGGACTTCCTGCAACCTACACCTATGGCCCTGGGAGTCTGTGCTAGAGAGAAAATTATCAGGTCTATACCTTCATATCTGTGCCCTCTGCACTGATAGAACATTCTTTCTTATAATTCTGCCTCCAAGTGTCATTCCCTTCTTTGCAATGTATTTATTTTTTCTACCTTTTCAGTCTTCTCTGCAGGTATATCAAGTTTGTTTTGTTTTATTTACTGCTATTGCTTTTAGACTCATATCTTCCTATAATTAGGAAATGTCTTTGAAGCATACAACTTGGATTCACAGTTTTACCATTACCATTACCAGCTTAGTTTTACCATTTTAGCTGGTCAGAATTGAAGTTTTAATTTGGAAGACTAGCAGAGGGAGGTACCACAAAAGACTTCCAATATGTCCTCAAAAATGATTTAAGAAAACAACAAAACCTTCAAGTGTTCATAACAGTGTACAAGTCAGGCTATTTCCTCAGGTTCATTATGTATACAACAATATTCCCCAGAGAACAAAGTGTGAGAATATAGTTAAAGCTCTTAAAATATTAGATAAGTATATACTTGTGAGAATCTGGAGATTGAAAGAGATTGCTATCCAAATTTCCCTACCTTACAAACAGCTGTGTGCAGATCATGAAAGAAAGTGTGCTGAAAAGAAAGGAGTTCTTCAAGAGGCAGTTTTGTATTCCTGTTAATACCATAAATACTTCTACACCAAAAATTTAATCACAGTTTCTCTGAATCCATTTTTATTCAGACTGAAAATTTGTAGCTACCTCCTATGTATGCAAGAAATACTTTGCAGAAAATGGTGAGCATAGAGCAACTGTCAAATGCAAACAGAGTGAAAGCTGTACAGTGCTATTTGACAGATTTTATTCTATCTTTGTTAACTGTTACTCTGATTAAAAAAATGATTTTTTTGTGGTTGAATTTTTTGTAAGGCAAGTAGAAAGTGTAGTTTAAAACGTTTCCCATTGGTGATGCAGCCTTAGTCACCATCGGCAAATTGAGCAACAAACGCGAGCAACAATTTTAGTTTCCTCTCGTAGTAGTATCCTGTGGCAGTTAAAAGATTAGGGACATGCAGCTGCTTTATAAAATCAATCAGCTTCGAAATACTGGAAGGAACTATTAACTGAACCTGCTTCTACTTCTGGAAAAGGTCTCCAACAAATTACTTTTGCAATGAGATAAATAAAGATTAGAAGTCTTAAGAACATATTTTACTGCAACTTCTGCCATCTCTTGCAGAAACTATAATTTACTGGAGAAGAAAGTTTGCTCCATTTAAATAGAGTCTAGTAAATGTATGGGATTAGAGTAATCAATTTCACATTTACATTGAACATCAAGACATAATCATTGATCTGTACAAAAAAAATCATAGAAACCAGATGTTCTATCTTGTTTCTCAGATGCTGCAATACCAAGAGTCACATATATATATATTTTCAAAAGAGTCTTTAGTTGAAACAAGGCACAGATTTATACCAAATTCCTTAAACACAACCCACTGAGCAAACACAAAACTTTTAGGGAGTTTGAAAAAATGTTCCTGTTCTCGAGACTTGTTCCTAACAGAATTTCTATCTAGACTGAATGAACTTCTTGTGTCCAAAAGACCTGAAATGTTTTGATCTCTATCACTTGCCTCTAATCACTACAGCAGTATGAATATAGTGGAACTGCAAACAAAATATTCACCAAATTTCTCTGTAACTCCATCTAGTTGTCTTTAAGTAGAACATTTCTCCATAGAAATGTATGAAAAACAAGCTGAAACAAAAAAAACAAAAAAAAAAAAAAAAAAAAAAAATCCATGGCCTGAGTTTCTNGCCAAAACAAAACAAAAAATTTACAGTATGGTTTATAAGAACACTATTCCTATCTATGTAATTCCTGGTAATGACACTGTTTAGGAGCATCAAACATATAAACAGAGAAAAAGCAAACTTTTTAAGGAATTGATTGGTGATTTGAATTAGTGCAATTTATACAAAATTGCTGTGATATTGTCCAACATTGGACAAATTCAGATCCTGCAGATTACGCACAGTAATTTACTAAAATTTTATATTTTATTATCTGATTTTAAAAGTAGTCTGATTTTAAAATCTCTTTGAGCTGACAGGATATGGGGGAAATCTATGAAATTAAAAGAAATGACTTCTCATACCATACAAAGTCAACAGCCATGAAGAACTGAGAAATACTAGTTTTACTCTCTACATCTCTCAGGAAGAATATTTTTACTGAAAGGGTTGTTAAGCATCAGAACAGACTGCTTAGGTAGGTGGTGGAGTCACCATCCCTGGAGGTGTTCACAAAATGACTGGACATGGCATATAGTGCCAAGATGTAGTTTGCAAGGTGTTGATTGGCCAAAGGTTGGATTCAATGTTCTCAAAGGTCTTTTCCAACCTAAATGATTCTGTGAAATCTACACATGTGAGAGAAAGGTACCCAGGAAAGAGCTGCTGCCAAGACATCTGCCTCAAAGGCATGTAAATGGCACTTTCCTAAAGCATTAATTGGTTTTATAGAACCAGAAAATCTACAGATATACGTAGAATTATCAAGAGGGCCAATCCAGTGTCTAAAGGCTTATATAAAACAGAAAAAAACCCAAACCAAAACAAAAACCACAAAAAAACCCCCAAAGCAAATCACCACCACCAAAAAACAAACAGAAAAAAAAAATCAAACTCTCCTAACCTCTAAAATAATCCTTAACAAGTTCTTCTCCCAAGCAACTAACCAACAACAGTGACAACAAAAATATCACAGCCATTTCAGCACAGAAGTATGGGATTCTCAGCTATGTCAAAAAAACCCATTAAATTACAGTATCAAGTATTGTCAGGATTGCCTGCATTGTGGATGTTACTGATTTAAGTCCTCAGTGGACTTAAACCAAAAAGAGTTTGTACTTGCCAGAAGCATTAAAAACTGTCTGAACACCTTCTTTTCTATGCCTGCCAGACCCTGACGGCAGATATCTAAGTGATAGATACTGTATGTAAGCTGTCAAGGACACAGCTTCCAACGACTAATGTCCTCTAGGCTGCAACTGTTTCTTCATTTTAAAGCTGAAGGAAGGGCTTGCATTAGCTGCTGATTCTCTTCAAAAGATACTATTTTTTCTGCCATTAGGTATATATGAAATTGATGCTTAATGCTCTTCCTGTACTGTTATTTAAAACATTACCTGCATAGTTTAGCATAGACACTGAAAGAAGTCCTCACCAAACTCGTGTTTCAGCTTAAATGTTCTTCTATTCTAGTCTCCTCTTTACCACTGATATCCTAGTGACTGAAATATTATTAGACTCCTGTAGAGACATCTCAAGTACACATAGTCCTCATTCATCAAGAAATTATGTTGAAGCAACATACTTCACAGCACCATTCCTTGTGCTTCCAGCTAGTGTTGGAATATTTGCCTTTTCCTGTGACCTTTGTGTGCTTTAGATACTTGTATATAGACTGAAAGTTACCTGCAGTATAATTTTCTTGAAGGAACTGGATACATTCTTATATGAAATGAATGAGTTCTACATTTTTTATCATCAGACTGCTTTCTTTTATTCTTGTTTTGTTTTGCATATAGCCGTTAGGTTTAGAGAAAAGATTAAGATCATAGCCATGACAGAAATTCCTGCTTCTAAATCACTCTTATGGATTCTTGGCAGACCTAATCTAGCCTGGCATGTGTCCTCATTCTTTTAATAGAACTCAGAAGGTGTTCAGCAGTAAGCTGAAATTTGCACTTTCAAAGAACAGAAGCATCAGAACTGGTCTGATAGTTTCTGTACCACACTTACAGTTCCATGACCTATGACAGTGGTAGATGTCAAGACTGGAAGCACTGGATGCTTGACAGCCTGAATCTGGATCTTTGTAAGAAGTACATTCATGATGGTCATCTTATGAAAAACTGTTTCTTAGGCTTTTTGAAAAGCTGGCTTTTTTTTTTTTTTTAACATCAGTGCTCACTATGGTCAAATACAATGACTGGAATAATGTAATTTTCTTTCTCTATGAACAATACTAATCAGTGATAACTTTTATGTGAAAGAAGGTGTTGAATATCTAAGAGTTTTTGCTAAAGAAGTTGTAGAAGAGATAGGATTTATGTAGAGAATATTGGTTTTGTGTCCACTGTGGGACAGTCATGCCTTGTGTTCCACCTTTCTACCTAGTTGAAAACTCACATAAGAGTTGTCCTAATTGTAGAAGCAGGTCCTTCTCCCTTGGCTTTTCATAATTTTCCTGGGTTTCCTTTCCTATGGCACAAGGAAAAGTTTTCTCAGGCTCGCTAAGAATCACAACTGAAGGTATGAACCCTCTGTCCATCCCAGCATTGAACATTATGAAAACAGAGACACTTTCTACTGTGTCTGGTCTCTACTATGCTATTATTGAGTTTATATTTAACGTATTTTGTGAGGTTTCTGTGCCTATTCTCAGATATGTGGGTATGACTAGTGGCTGGGCTTTTGTGCTTCCCAAAAACTTAAAGTTGTGAATGTGTCTTCTGACAGTCAGTCTCTAGACTATCTTTTCTTAAAACAAAGCTCTTTTTTAATTTGACAGATAATAATAAAGTATAAGTCACTGAGCAACTAATAATCACCTCAGATAAAGAAATCTTTTGTTATCATTCAACGTCTCCTTACCTTATCTAGATGAAAGAAGCATCTTCAGGAGGCACATGTTTTCTATTTGAAGTGCATTTTAATTTTCCTTTTAAAGTCTTCAGAAAAACGTATATACAAATAATTTCCTTTCTCCTTAAAATCTCTGGACAAGAAATGAAAACAGCAAAACTCTACCAATTAAATATAAAGTCTCTATCCTGTATTTCCTGGTTCAACAGACAGTTAAGAAAAAAGCTATCCTAAGAGACCCTGTTCTGTCTTGCTATCAGTAGATAATATTGTTTCTATCTCTGCCTTCTCATTTCAAACTTTTTTTTCCTCTTTTCTAAATAAAGGAAAAGAAGCAAAGCATTTCTAACTTTTCTTCTTTTTATCCAGGTGTCCTATTTAAACCTTGGCAACCGGACAGAAACATAAAACAGAATGAAAAAAACTTTGAAAAATCTCTACATCTTCTTTTGTGTCTTGCCTTATGTACACTATTTTAGGTTTTATTCCTATTTCCTTTTTTAAATGCTAATACCTGAAGGCCAAAGAAACCCTGCTCCATTATCCACCTGACATGACTTTTGTACAGTCGTGTTTTATATTCAGAGAAGTCGTATTTCTATATTTTGCAACCCATTCAGGAAAAATACCATTACCAGTTGTTCATTTGTCCATCTCCGAAGTGGCCTTCAGTTGAACAACTTGTTAGGACCTTATGGACAGAAATGAACAGAAAGACTGCTTTTAGTTTGGTTTGGTTTGGTTTGGTTTGGTTTGGTTTGGTTTGGTTTGGTTTGGTTTGGTTTGGTTTGGTTTGGTTCGGTTCAGAAAACCAAATTTCATTGAATTGCAACTCCCAAAGTATTACAGTTGATAGCTGGACTATACCAGAAGTCATAGTGTACTAGTTTGAAAGCAAACCAGTGGGAGATCCCAAGTCAAAATTAGAATTTAATAGGAAAATTAAGATAAAGGCAATAATACAGAAACACTGGCTTAAACTGACAGTCAGGATCTGACCTGACACCCTGTTGGTCAGGGTGTTAGTAGAAGTCCGATTAAATGGTGGCTGCAGCCCTGTTGGACTGATGAATATGATTCTGTTGAAACAGTGATCTTGTAGTGATCTGGTCCTTTTCTGGAGGTCCAGTATTGATTCTGAAACTCTTCTCTGGGAATCCTGTGGGTAGTACTGCTTTTGGTGTTCCAAATCTCAGATTTTATCCCTATAGGAATGCTTGGTTCCTCCCCCTGGGTGGAGCATTTCCCAATGGGATGATGTAATTTTTGATTCATGCAGTGAGACCTTGATGGCCCATTAGAGAGAGCCCCTGTGGGGAGTTGCAAGGGATGAATCACGGAAGAGATAAAGAACACTGCCCCACATGTTTTTAACAGCTTATGAAGATGGTAATAAAATACATACTTTTGGTTACATCTAACATTATAACCTAAGACACATAGAAAACTACAATTTGCATTAAATGAATGGTTAGCACTTTTCAGTGTCGTAAAGAAAAGCAGGAGACAGGTGGTCTTCCTTCAGAAATGGAAACACTTGCTTTTCAGCTGTAGGTTTATATCTTCTCTATAGCAAATGCTGAAAAATACTGCCATAGTTGAGCTCACTTCATCACTTGGAGTGCTAAGCATCCAGTAAATGCAAGCAACAAGCAGGTACTAATTTCAACCCGTCAGGACTGAGGAGACTTAACTTGCCACATTTTATTCTTTTTTTTTTTTTTTTCTCACTCAGCTGGTATGAAATTATTCAAACCAGAATATGATGTAGCTTATTCAAATGTGTGTATGTGTTTTCCAGTATCTTGGGTATATAGTATGAATTTCCAAACAAAACCTTCCATGTACATAGGATTTTGTCAGACTCAAAACGGCAAATTTGGATCTTTACTGTCTTCTCTTTCACTGTTTGCCTTTTGATTGTTTTTTTCTGTTTTGATGTTCTTGGCGAGGGGAAAGATGTTGCTTAGATGTTTAACACACATATCTCCTGCTCATAGAACCAGGTAGTAATTTCATAATTAGTTTACTTGCAATAAGTTGGGAAGCTCTAAGAAAGAAAATGTCTTCAAAATCAGATATCGTGAAATCTGGTATTGCATTTTGAGTCCCTCGTGGGGTCCCGTTGCTGAGGGTCTGTATAGATCAGTATACAACAGATTACAATAACTTGGTTGGTAAAACATTGGCCACCGTTGACAGGTGAGTTGCATTTCAATGTCTCTGTGTACACACCTTAGTCTTTGTAAATGAAATGGAATACGGAGTATTGGATAGTGCATATCCCTGAATTGTCTTTCAAAAAGTCTGTATGGCTCAGATAAAAAGAAAAAATATTGGGGGTTGTTGGTTTGGGTTTTTTCCTTTTTTCTTTTAATTTTTATTTTTACTTCCAGGCATTTCTACACTAACATATTTTAGTGTGTTTTACATGAGCTAGGAACAGACAGCCATGTAGAATTGAAGCTTTGTAGCTTTTTTAAACTGCGATAATTCCCTTATTCTGTAGTCCTATGTCTGTACCCAAAAGTTGGGTGCTGTTTAAATCTTCTCCAGTTGTTCTCTGTGCTTCTGGAGCAATCCAATTCTAGTGAGGTTTTCACAGCTCCATTCCTATGCTCAAAGTATTTCTCTTCATGTGATTTATTCCTGGCACCATTGGCTCTTCGTGATTACTCAGAGCCAAAGAGTCTTAACAGAATTCTGCTTCCTCTAGTGCTTCACTTTGTACTGATCAGAAATGTTGAACACAATCCCCTGAACAAGAAAACATGCCATTTCTATGGGAGAAACATGAAAATGAGAACATTTTACCTACAAGATCTCCTGTGCAGCTGGAAAATAGGGCATCATTATCTGTCAAGAAAGACTGCCACAGAGTGAGAAACAAATGCAGAAGGGTTATATCAGGAAAATTTTACATTTTGGATGGCTGTACAGAAGAAAGTCGTCAGTTGAATAAGGAACTGCTGGATCATCTTCTCTCAGTAAGTGCTGAATAAATACATGTGAAATTTTTGCTTGGAAGTCCTAGCTGTGAATTTCTGGGGAACCTATGCAGAGCTGGACCCCAAAGGATTTAGGGGAAAATTTAAAAAATATGCAAATTTTCCTGAAATTTCAAGTCACGGAAGGCTCTAGTTCTCAACATAGTGTTAGGGGGAATAAGGCACACAGGTGCTCCCACTGGGAACTTGTTTTTGTTTACAGTTGGGCAATTTGGAATGAGGGCCTCAGTGCTGGAAAATCTGAAAGTGCTGAACTCCAAGCCTATCCTTGGCACATCAAGACAGTTATTGTACCTTCCACTAGTTCATTCAGCTAGTGCTCATGTTTGTGGGAAAGGAAATATGCAGAGGGATATTTTTGGAAATCTGCCTGGTATGAACCATTAAGTAATATGCCTGCTTACCATGCATTAGATGAATGAGGCAGTCCTCTTTCCACATAAGGACAAGAGCCTGGAAAATAAAATTATGTCTACAAACAGGAATTTGTAAGGCTAGGAGATTTTTATGTCCATGTATACATGAGACATTGACACAATAAATTTTCAGAGTATGCTTGACTGATGCTTTACTGAACCTTCAGGTTCTCCTTACTGTAGAGCAATGTTTTCTTCCTTAACTGAGAGACGTCTTATCCAGTCAAGGATAACAATTACTATATTCTATATGACTTCCAATGAGGTAATGTGACCAGACTCTACAAAGTGAAAGAAAAAGTCTGTTCAAAAGAAATAGATCATAAAAAGAAAAAAAAAAAAAAAAAAAAAAAAAAAAAAAAAAAAAAAAGAAGAAAAAAAAAAAATACCCTAGCATCTAAATTCATCAACTGCAAGAATGATAGCTTTGACCATGGGGAGTCAGTTATATTCTTCTTTACTCTCAAAGCTAGACTAGAAGCATCTGAAGCATCACAAAGTTACCTCTCTTCTATCCGTTATAGAGCATATATTCAGCAGACTCTATGTACAGGCATGGAACAAATTAATATGTTTTAGAATGACTTTCATCAGCTCTCACTTGGATTTATCAAAGATGGTAAATGTATGAGTAGAAGAAAGCACTTATTTTCAGGGGCTCGTTTTGAAGAAATCTACTTCCTAAGTCAACATATCAGAGAGTAAACTGTAATACAAAATCCCCATTGCACATTTTGAGATCTATCACTATCACCCAGAAGTGAGCCTTTTTTTGACATTATATAATAAGGCAGAAGAGTGTTTACATCAAAACTAATGTTTTGATGGGGGAATTAAATGAAGACTCCAAAGAACACTCATGTTCCAATATTCATTGAAAGTAGAATCAGTAATATCAAAGTCAGGTACTCCTTACGCAGCTTTACTTGAAAACCCACACCCTTCTAAATGTACCTAGAACCTGTCTATATTAACTGCTGATATGAGAGCTAAAAGCTCACAATTTCTTCTGTTTTTGTAGGTGTTGTATGGCTGCTTGTTTAATGTCTCCATGAACTATCATCAACCAAAAAACCCGTATGTACGAGAAATATAAAATTTAGACCAGATTTTAAACTCAAAAAAATTATGAATGCTTTCCCCAGGTGATTAAAGTAACCCCTTACAAGCTTCCAAATATGAAATAATGTCAGCATATCAAAATGAAGCCAATCCTTTCAAAGTAACTGCATTGCAAAGGGTGAGGCAGACAGCAGATTTTCCTTACTGAAACTGAATGATTATGTAAAATGCAAGTAAAAAAAAGTTTCCAGCACATATGGCAGCAGAATTTGAGAACTGGTGTCTGCAAGTGTGAGAAAAGTTGTTCCTCCTTTTAGCTGCTGGTTAGAAGGAAAAACAGTCCTGAGGAGTTTGTTCATTGTCTTCCTTGATATAAAAACTCATTATATGGATAGATATATAGATATAGATAGATATAGATATAGATATAGATATAGATATAGATATAGATATAGATATAGATATAGATGATATAGATATAGATATAGATATATGTATGTATCTCAGTCCTTTCCTGCAATATCTTCAAAAGTGTCTAAATTTTAGTTTGTGTTTTATCTGCTTAATGGTTCATAGGCTTCCCTGATCTTGTTTGTTTTAATCACAAGGAAATAAGGACAGAGAGTTATCACAGCTAGGTGCACCCTTCAATATGACTGACTTATTAAAAATTATTAGTTAACTTTCCTATTAAAAATTTGTATGTGAAACAACTGCAATCTTTTTGTATACTTGAAAAGATTACAGAAAGATATTCCATTGTTTTTGACGTACTAATTCTAGCCAACAATTCCTCATGAGTTGCTATGTTATTTATAATTTAGATTTCCTAATCTCCTGTTATTTTTATCAGTTAATATTTTCCTATTTTGTTATTGGATATAAACAACCTCGACAAAGCATAAAGAACACAAGAAACACCTGTGGGAAATTACACACTTTATATATTTAAATAAATATTTTTACACACATAAAACCCAATTTCTTCAAGAGTCTGTGATGACACTTTCTTTTGTTAGACTAAACTGTTGCTCATATCAACAATTTAGAAATAAATTAAAAAGAAACAGTATTGTCAAAATTGTATGGTGTTCTTGTATCTCAGCCTGTGCCAATGAATACTTACTCTCAGAACCATTATTTTCCTTATTGTTTTCTGCTGTTTGCTGCCTTGTTTAGTCCAAAGTATACAAGTATTTAATTATACTACATAACTTTTGCAAAAGAGGGAGTCAGTGATTTCTTAAGCACATTTTGATATGAAAGTTTAACAATTGATTAGAGGCTGGTGTAAGTCTCAAGGAGTAACTACAAATACGGTGTATATTAATTTAAACCTTGATTAATAAAAGAGAAAAATACAATGCTCTCAGGACTTCTAAAAATTTCCAGTATTTTATTTTACTGTTATGGAATAAGTATCTAATTTTGTCTTATTGCCTCATAGAACATGAGGATACTACCATATGTTTCTTTTTATGACAAAAGCGTAGGCAGATATTTAAGTATAGTTAAATGAACTAATTTATCTATAAGCTACTGGTATCTTTCTCTTCCAGCATACTTATTTTCATTCAGTTCATACTTTCACCCATTGGCTTACCAAAATATTATTTTCAATAATGGATTATTTGGATAACTTTTTCTGTTTTGAATAGGTATAAGAGTTTTAAAAGGTGAAATTGCTTTAACATAAGGAACCACCCCCAGCTACTCCTTCTGCCCTGTTTTGATAGACCAGGTAAGAATGGAAATACATGATGCTTAACTAATAATGGTCTAGCAAGAGATAACTTTGGTCAGTACATGAAATGAATAGATGGCTGAGAGGTAACAAAACATCACAGAGCAGCAGGAAAGATGAAGCTATGCTACTTGTTAATGATTTCTCAAATAAAAAGTACTCTTTGTTCTGAATACTAGAAAGCCAGTTCATAAAGGCTATTAAGCATAACTAATTTTGTCTTAAATGGTTCCTAATAACTGCATCTCTCTTATGCTTCTTATCCAGACTTTTCAAAAATTAAATATTGTTACAGTAACCTATTTACTAAGTCTTCAAAATAAAACCTATGTAAGCAGCGATTTTTATGGCAAAAATCTTTATTAGATAGTTACCCATTGTCAGCTTGGCCTCAGGATGGAAAACTAACAAACTAGTTGCTATTCACTTAAATTGGCAGGCTCCTTGGGAAACAGAGTTTCAATAATGCATGACTTAAACACCACACTGTGCTGTTTATCCTGTACAAAAGGTATCTGTTTCTTGCCATTGTGTCTATTCCGTGGTTTGGAAAACATCATTTAACACTACTTAAAAGAATGGTAACAGCAAGCCTGTTCAAGACAAATTACTCCAGAAAGAGGGGACAGAGAGAAGGAATAGATGGACTCCACATTTATGGGAAAGAATAACCTATTGCTCTAGAAATTTTGTTCTTGATCCTACTTTCTTTTCATATTGCCACCCAGCTGTTATATGAGCAGTCATTGTGAAGAAGATAATTATTTAACTAGGAAGGGTCCTACAACCACAAAATCAAAGTAATTTTACCCACTTAGAGGCTTTGTAAGATTCTCTCTTGGACAAAAGTCCTCATGCTAATGGAGAGGAAAAAGGCAATTTTTTTTTTTTTTTTGGAAGCTTGAACGAACTATTTCTGCAAAGGCCCCTGACATACTTCACTTTGAGACAATTTTTTGGATGGGGAATAAATGCAATTGATCAAAAATAATTGTATTTGTTAAGTGACTTTTATTTTTAACAATAAAGAACATCTGCAAACAGTTTTTTTAAAGCTTAGGAAGCATCAAGCCTTTCCATAATAGCATAGAATAAGTACAATGTAACTTTTAAGACAAGCTGCAGTGAATATAAAATATTCATATTAAATAGTTGATGAAAGAGTAGTAGGAAAAAACTCTTTTTAATACAAACAATTGGTGAAATAATTTTAAATAGTCAATGAAGTAATTTCACATTGGTGAACAAATATAAAACCTGCCTTCTCAAATAAGCTAAAGACAATGAAAAATTGACTTATTTCAAATTGTGTATAGATAAATTGAACCTTACACTATACTAAAAGCCAACACACTCAAGCTTATAGAATGAATATTCCAGAGAGCTCTATCCACCATGAGAATTTTAAAAAGTTTTTTTAAATGTTACATGACAGTTTAGATAAACTTTCATTTAGGCAAAGTCTCATGCTTAACATTCTCATTTTTTTTACTTCATTTCTTGTTAATGAGATAAAGTAGATCAACATTTGCCGTGATTTGGTGGTGTTTTGTTTTGTCAAGGTATAGTTCTGATTTAATTAACTTTTTCAAGGCACATGAAAATAGAAAAATTAATAATTTCCCTAAATATTATCCATTCTTCTTAAATGAAGCATTACTTCCCAAAAAAAAACTGGATTAAAAAGCCCATGTTCTTTATATTTGTGTTTTAATTATAGAGAGTATACACGGATTTCCAAACACACTCCATATTACACATGAGCTTCCAGATGCATCCAAATTTTTCTGCCAATTAAAAAAAAAAAAAAAAAAAAGTGACATTTACAAAGATTCCAAGAGAGACAGGTAATCTTTCTTATAAAAGTAGATAGTGAAATGGTTTGAAAAATAATTACACATAAAAATGGATCACTTTCAGACACTTTATGTGAGCTCCACTATCTTCTCAAGAATTCCTGGACTCAACCTAATGCACGAAGGGCTAAATAATATCTTCGCCACAATACAGGTTTTAGGAGTTTTCCCTGCCTATGAACTTTTCACTTGCAGATGGTCCTGAGTGTGATTTTGGTAGTGACAACTTTTAAATTGCAACTATATGTTGATCACCTGTCTATTGCCATTTTCCTCTTAGGAAATGCAAACTCAATGGTGTACTGAGCTTGCAAAACAAAATACTATGGATTGTCTCTCAGCCTTCTAGGACAGAGCATTGTTTGTGCTACCTTTGACACGATTTCCCCTGAGTTAAAATTCTAGCTCACTACAGCTGGAGTGTCTATATTGCTGTGCTTTTGTCTGCCACCAAAGCATGTGTCCTGTACAGATGGAGGTACACTGCTCATGATTTGGCTGTATGGCTAGCCAGAATAGAAAGAACAGCATTTTGTGTTTTTTATCCAAATTATCAGAGGAATGAATGCAAAGGTCTTGTCAACATTATCATTCATTAGCATTAATAGCAAGCAGTAAAATCTTAAAAGAAACAAGAAAAATGCCAAACCCTGAATGTACTCTTACAGCTACGTTGCACCCCACACTTTGAGTCAAATTATTGCAATGCCAATAGAGATTCAATGTAGAGGACTGAAACATTATATAGTCCACTTGAAATTTGACAAGGAAAAAACACATTAGCCAAATTAATTCACCTCTTAACTCTTAGAGCCTAACAGAGTTAGAGTCTTACAGAGTGCCCACATACCTTGTCAAGCAGATTTCTGTAGTGGCCCCTCACCCTGTAACACAAACCTCACACATTTGGATCAGCTCTGCAGAGAAATTAATCTTTTGCTAAACTTGTGCTGAGTGGGACCAGTGAGCCCTGTGGTTTGTACAAAATAAGAATGCTGACTTGCTCCTCATTTTTAAATGTGTGCAGAAAATGGCAAAGACAACAGAATGCATCTATGGCCTTGATTTCCTCATTTTCATATGCCTTACTTGGAAAAATCCCCAAATTTGGGTCCTGTAAGAGAGGAATCCAGGATGGAAATGCTTAGTGTGCTGGCTTTTCACTGTTCAGTGCTCTCTGGCACAGCCACTGGTTCACTGAATTGTTCCAGGGAAAATACACACATTATTACACTTAAGCACAGAGAGATGAGCAATAATGAAATGCTAATGTGCATCAGCCATAGGGTACTGATTATTGACATAAATAGTAGTTCAAGAAAATGGCTTTTTTTTTTTAATGATGACTGAGCAATAATTGATGTAATATGTTTAGCCATCTCTTGTACATGTATGTATATTAGAAGCACAGAAAGAATCTGAGAATCTGCTGAGAATATGGACAATATAGCACTCCTCTATAAGGGAGATGTGAACTACAAATAAAGTGGCAGAATTAATATACGTTGTCTTCATTTATTCCAAAATATTTAAGTGTTAGAGCTATATTAGGAAATGTTTTGTGCTTAATAAGGTCTGATATAATGTGCATCCTGTTTAATTTCAGTTCATAGATAGCGCTCTCAAGGCAACTATCAACAGCCTCTGAAATATATAGCATTAAAATTTCTAAATGCACTCACGTTTTTTACTTGAATTATGAAATGACACCAAATCTGATATTTAAAACAGATATGAAAATATGTTGGTCAATTTAGAATATGGCCATCTGAAATTTTAAGGGTGGAAATAAAGAGATTTCAGGACTTAGACACAAAAATCCAAGACGAGAAATACATCTGTTTTAATCACCTAGGGAATCTTGACAGAAATTTATGTTACATGTGTACTTAATTCCTTTGTCGTGTTATGTGCGAGAAAAGGGGTAGGATTCTTCTCCATCCACAGAACACCCTGGTAAACAGAACTAATTTATCACAACATTAACATCACTTATGCAACTGTCATCTTTTTGGCAGCATGTGTTTGATTTCCTTTTCCTGGGTGCTACTCTCATTGCGCCCAGGTTCTGAGTGTACTGGCTGCAGACTTCTTAACATTCTTAAACAGGAAAAAAGCAGAAATGGAGTTGAGTCAGTGAAAAACTCAAGAAAGTCTGGAAGTCTGTTTTTTGCTCCTGAAAATATACTGATAAAATATGATCAAATATCCTGATGGGATAGTATTGTATTCTCATTTTAACTAATCTTTAATTGCTGATGCCTGTTAATTATTACAGCAATAAACTATTTTAGCAAATGTGAACAGAAGATCTAATCCTCAAGCACTGAAAATCATAGCTCTACAGAAGTCATTAAATAAATATGTATCTTCCCCTACAGTTTGGTCATTATCTTTCCCTTTCTGTAATTCTGTTAACTTCTTTCTTTTAGTTTAGGAATCATAGCTCTCTTCTGACAAAACTTTAAATTGTGAACGTCCTGGATTTTTTTTCTCCTTCCTTTCACATAGCACATGCCAGCTTGTGTAGCTTTCCAGAGACTGCTGCAAAATTGTATTTACACGCAAGACACCATTTTTGACTAAGTGATATCTCACATAGCCATATGATTTTGAATTTTCTTTGCTTTGTAGGAAAAAAGGTCAACAACTTTCAAGCACCTAGAGTCCACTTTTCTTAAATACTTTGATATGTATCTACTTTTAAAAGTAATATTATGTGGACATAATATAGATAAAATTTTAACACTTTAATACATAAACCCCCCAAAATTTAAAATATATTTAATATACATAAAAAATTTGAATTGTTAATAATATTAAATAAATAACATAGAAGAGGAAGTTTAAGTGATACAGTCATTAGGAAAAATTAATGTTTACAGTAACTGAGTAATGAAAGACAAATGGGAAGCTTCAAAAATTACTTAAGGAATTATACATTGAAAAATACTTGAAATATTTCAAGACCTAGCTTGAAGTCAGATACTATGTAATAAAGAGAATAGACAGTTGTCTAAAGTTTTGCTGAAAACAGCTATCATAGTGGATAATCACATGGTTTGGGACTGCATATACTTCAGCATTTTGGTATTACATAGGAAAGCCCTTATATAAAAGGAAGCCCTTATATATGTCACCATTTTTGTTAATTCAAAACATGCTTTAGTCAGGACTTTCTTCTTTGGGACAGAGCTATTTCAGTTAGGCAAACAAGTACAAGTTTTCAATGACAGTGCAGGATGCTTTTGCATCTTACAATGGACTTGTCTTCTCAGAAATGGTAACAAAAAAAAAAAAAAACAATTTAGAGGTGCTACTTCTGATGGACTGATTTTACCTCACTGAGCATTGTGATAAACAGGAGATGAAGGGAATTTTTCCTTCTCGTTTGGTTTCCAAACCTGTGGGGTTTTTAAAATTTAGTTCATTGATCATTCATAATGCATAGAAAGAACAGTTTCTTATTTTTCTTTTTTTCTTTTTTAATTTTTAATTTTTAAGGTAGCAGTTAAACCAAAAAGTAGACAGGTATCTTTTTTGTGTTACTTGAAAGTTGATATTGTTTTTTGCATGCAGTATGGGCTGACTCACATAAGAGATATAGTCACTATTTCACAACTAGATTAAAAGTTTGTTATGAAGTTCAACTTCTGTTCATCAGAAGCCAGACAAGGAACTAAACAGTGTACCTCAGTAAATGTGTACTTTTAGAATGTAGTTCCTTTATTGGTAACAGCAGAATCAAGTTGCCAAAATTGCACATTACAGGTGCAGTGCACTTGCTGAAAGTATTGGGATGAATTCCCATCAAAGGCTAGGTGTCTGGATGTTCATGGTAAATGCTGCGTATGCTCTGGTGCTTAAGGAACTCTATTAAAAATTCATGAATAGGTGGTATTAGCTCGTTCCACATCCAAAGGTTTACAGAGTCTCCTGAAGACCCAGACAAATCGTCTTTTTTCTTTCCCTACAGACACTCTCTGTTCTCATGCCTTAAAATAAAGCTTTTTAGAGGCAGAGGGAAAAGCCTCCAATTTAAATGCAGCAAGCTTTCGCTTGCTTGAGGCAATCACAATGTGTTAGAGGGGATACTTCTTCCTTTTACAATGATCTGTTTTTACACTAATTGACCCACATACGAAAATCTAAAATTGTTGCATAGGTTTGCTGAGCCACTGTCTACTTTCAGGGTAAGAAGGAAATTAGACTTGCTCCCAAATTTTATCTAGGAAAAAAAAAAAAAAAAAATAGAACACAACTAACTTTTAGACGGCTTCCTCATATTCTGCAGGTAGCTTGCATCATGAGAGGACTCAGGAAATAGCGGTCATCTCATGTGTTCATGCAAACTTGGAGACTGCTATCACAGGAAGAAATAAGGCCAAAAAAGCAAAGTTTTTCACTGGAAATCACAGACTTATATAGTGTAGAGTCAGGGAGCAGCACACAGTGGAAAAAAAAAAAAAGCCCTTAAGTGCAAGAATTTCCTCTGGGTAAGTAATCACTAGATTAAATGAATTTCCCTTGCTTGAATTCCTAAACTTTGAGGGATCAGACTTTATTTTCCACTTTCTCATAGGAGAAGGTAGTTAGTTGACATGTTTTGTCCAGTCCCTGCTTAAATACAAAAACTGATGTGTCCCTCTTTTTGTCTGTCCATTAAGCCAGTGGATGACAAACTTTGTTGTCATGTGACATTTTCTGTGTTTACTAACCAGCAATCTGAAACATCTAATGAGGTTAATTATTTCATTTTCAAGATACAATTGATAGATAATGCTTTTGTGATGGCATCTTTCATGTGTACATGTACCAGCACCATAAATTTTCTAAAATGACAGTCTTTTTTCCTTGTGGTCAGAATAAAATAACAAAGGACTCCAAGATGGAGAGGTAAGACTTCATCTGGGAAAGCTGTGCAGCTAATCTAACAGTTAAGTCTGAAAAATTAAAGAGGACAACCCTTAAGGAAATTCCTACTTTATTGTTTGACTTCATCTTCTCTGCTTTTTTTTCAATGCTGTCATATGGGAAAAGCTAGATTGGGCTCAGGCTGCTTCTCTGGAAGACTAGGAGCAGTCTCTGCCAATTTATGAATTTGTTTAGCATGATGTCAGAAAACTCCAAAAGGAATTCTTGTTGATGCCACTTTGAGAACGATCAAGGCTGTGGAGGAGAACCTTTTGCTGGAAAGAGCACCCCCTGAGCTAGTTCCAAAATCATTAAGAGCTTAGATCATAGAAGGGTTCTTAAATTCCATTACATGCTTTTCCCTCCATATGTGTTTCTTAATTGCTAATCTTCTGAACCTTTTGAGGTAAGTGTATATGTTTTTCTAGTCTTCTCTTTTATATTTAATCTTATGCACTTCTGGATCATCTGATGCATAAAAGATCTAAGCCATAAATACAGCCATTTCTATTTTACTGTGACTTCGCTTCTTTAAAATATATCTGAGAGAGAGTGTTTCAGTGGTTAATACTGAACTCTTTTCCTATGCTTATGCTTTATTTCACAGTGGTCATAACATCCCCTGCAATAGTCGAGAACTTTTCCAATGGCTGTCTGAAGCTTCTGAGATCCTCTGCTATAAATTATGGTCGTATTCTCCAAAGAGGACTGAGAACTACTTTGTGCAAATAATGGCACAGAAGCTCTTGTATTTCTGCAGAGCTGCAGAAGGCCTCTTTCCCCCCCAGTTTGCCTACTGCTGCCATTCTGAAATCAACTGGGGTCACCAGCTGCATGTCGTATCTGCATCTCATATCCCCCTTGCTCCCTGTATCAGTCCTGCTTTCTGGAGCATTTTAAATTTTCTAGTTTCACCTAACTTTTTAAAGGACTTGTTGAGTTTTTCAGAGGGCTCCAGTACTGTACAGCTGAAAAAAAAAAAAAAAAAA